>BQNB010027064.1:0-51915 GCA_026074375.1 Tanacetum coccineum
GTGCTATTGACCCAATAATGTAACGCCTTCGGATATTCAACATTCCGCTGCATACTCAGATTTGAGGGTGTTACAACATAACTGCCAAAGTAGCTGGCAAGGTTGTATCTATCTCTGAGGCATCAATCCGAACTGATCTTATTTTTGATGATGCTGATGGGATAGACTCATTACCAAATCAAGCTATCTTTAATGTTATTCAGCTTATGGGATATGAATGGGATTTAACTGTGTTAACATTTAATAAAGCTTTGTTTTCACCCCAATAGAGGTTTTTATTTCACACAATTAATCATTACCTCTTGGGATCAAATTCCTACAAATATTGCCACAGCTGTAATTTGTTTAACAACTAATCAAAAGTATAATTTTTCTAAACTGATTTTTGATGGAATGCTTAGACATCTAGAGGCTAAGAAGAAGTTTGTTATGTATCCTCGTTTTATTTCTATATTTTTAGCTAGACAATTAGTTAATGTAACTGTTCCTTTAGATCACTTTCCTGTAAATAGTTTAACTAGTAAAGTTTTTTCTTTTATGGTTAAAAAGGGCAAACATTTTTCAGGCAAAATTACACCTTTGTTTGATAATATGTTGGTCCAACCAACTCAGAAAGAGGGTACTTCTTCAGAAAGACTATCTGAGCACACAAACATCCCTCTCCTGAACCCACTAGTGAAGCCCCAAATGAGTCACTTCATGACTCATCTTCTGCTCAATCTAGTGAGGTACCATTTGAGCAACAACCTGACCTTTCACCAAGTCCTTCACCCAGACCTTCACCAAACCCTTCCCCCACTCCTAATATTCCTGATTCAATTCCAGAACATACTGGTGAGAATCTTGGAGATCATTCATTCAATGATACATCCCTTTCAGGGAATGAGGATGCAATGACTCTCCAAAATGTCTATGATCTTTGTATCTCTTTGTGTAAACAGGTTTCAGATCAAGCCAAGGAAATTAAACTCTTGAAGGCTAAGATCACAAAGCTCAAAAAGAAAGCTAATCCTGTCATCAAACACTTCTAAAAGCATATCAGAAGGAATATCAATGGAACTATGACAACCAAGAAAAAGGACTCTCAATAGAAAAAGAAGGTGCAGATAGAGTCTGTATCCAAACAAGGGAGGAAGAATGCAAAAGGAGATGGTAAAGCAAAAGAAAATGCTCAAAGTAAAGGGAGGACAAAAGAAATGATGGATGAAGACAAAGAAACTGATGAAGTTGGACTTAGTACTGAAGATGAAGTTAGTACTGCTAAGGAAGGAGTTAATACCGACTTTGAAAAAGTTAGTACCGACAGACCAAAACTTAGTACTGACGATTTTAAAGTTAGTACTGATGATCAAGTTGATGCTTCTGAAGACATCTTTAAAGGTACTGAAGACAAAGGAGAAGGTTCTGAAGAGAGAGTTGAAAGTACCACTGAGCAAAGAGTAAGTTCTGAAGAGCAGCTTACAATAGAAGAAAGAGCTAAGTTCCTTCATGATACAATTGCTGCTCAAAGAAAGTTCCTTGCTCAACAAAGATCACAAGCTATAAGGAATAAACCTCCAACCAAGAATCAACTCAGAAATCAAATGATAACCTACATAAAGCATGTGGGAAACTACAAACATACTGATTTGAAAAGCAAGAAGTTTGAACACATTCAAGCTTTGTATGAAAAGATTAAGAGATTTAATGAAGATTTCATCTCTACTAGATCTGCTCAAGATGAAAGGTTTATCAAGAGGATGAATGAAAAAGGAGCTGGTTTATCTAAATCTGAAGTGATCAAGGAAGACACCAAAGAAGAAGTCAAGGATGAGGATAAAGATGAAGAAAGTACTAGAAAAAGATAGTATGGTTACTAGGAAGGAGATGAAGTCAAGAAAAGAAGTACATTCAACACACTTCTGAAGATGAATAGTGACAAAGAAAATGATGATCTGAGGTTATATTTAACTATAGCTCAGGATGAAGAAAAAGAAGTGGGATTATGAGATTCTTGACAGAAATATCCATCAATTGACTGGAAGACAGGAGTGTTTGGAACAAAAACCACAACTGATGAAGCTAAATCTATTGATGAGATCAATTGTGTCGGTAACAAGAAGTTTGGACAGCCAAAGGACACTTTAGTGTTTTAACATCAGTATTGTCCATATTTGATAGTGAAGATCTAAATGTGGTTTTTTGTTTTTTTTAACAATGGTAATGATTCAATACCAAGATGAGATGCTGAAGGTTTGAAGAGTTCTTTGGGGAGATTTAATGTTTTGTTCAATCCTGATGAACAAGATGAGTTTTGGAGCTCACAGCATGAATGGAAGGTAATCAGTTGGAAGTTGCACAGTTCCTCAGGGGTAACACATTTTAATTGACCATTGAAGGAGTAGTCAAACATATGCTAACAGTGAAGGAGTATCCATTTAAAAGAAGGAAATACTGGTGCAATATGCTAAATTTAAGATTAGAGTCTGAAGAAGAAAGTACAATGGCATTGTAAATTGATAAGATTTATCATGAACGGTACTTGCTGACTTAGAAATCAAAGAACAGACTGATGGAAGTGAAAGGGATTGTGTGGTTGGTAACCACCACACAAAATGGTTATCAATTCACCATGTTAACAAGCAAAAGAATTGGGCTTGTCCACTAGCAAACGCTTGGGGTAAAGTCTTCTCAAATCCGTTGATGGTTTAAATTTACCAAAAATTGTAAGGTAATCAATCAACTTGCTTTCTTGGTTGAAGAGTTGGCTAGTCCAGATAAACTGTTCTTGGTAAAGACTAATCAAATATGTTGATTAGATGATAGTTTGCTAAAAAACTATATGGTTTAATCAATGCTCACCATCGTTATTACAATGAAGCATTGGCTAGTCCTAACTCAAAACGGTATTTGGTAAAGACTTCTCAAATCCTTTGCACGGTTGACAGTTACCAAAAACTATCATGGTATTTAACTCTCCATATTCTTAGAATAAAGAGTTTATCTATCCAGTGGCAAACGGCTACTGGTAAGGAACATCAAATCCGTTATGGCTGGTAGTTTGCCCAAAAACTACAAAGCCAATCTTAGTTGGATTGAGGTATCAAGATGTTGCTTTGTGGGCTGAAAAATTTGTTGCTGAATTGCTGAAAAGTCAAGGATGCTGCTATAAAAGGATAGACTGTACAAGATTAAGAAATCATGAAGAATGTTTGGATACATCCTCTATGCAGTCAAAGAAGCTTAAAGAACAATCAAGTTCTTAAAGGAATGAAGAAACATGAAGTTAAAATAGTTTAACATTCATGTTTAAGGGAGGATTGTTAGGATTAATATTTTCTTTAACATAGTACGGACAGTACATTAGTTAGTACCGACTGTCTATACTTTAGTACCGACAGTACAAAGTGTTAGTTCTGTTAGTTTGTTAGTACGTTAGTAGTAGAATAGTTAGTACGATTAAGAAGATATTTAAAAGATATTTGTGAGATATTTGTCAGAAAGTCATGTAAGACTTTTAGGGTTATCCTTGATCTATAAAAGGATAACTATTGACATAGTTAGAACATATATGAAATAGACAATTACAAATCATACAACATATCATAGTTAGCAATCTGTAACTCTCAAGAACATTTTAACAAAGTTGTTATTCTGTTAAATCATTATTCTTCTTAGTACTTGTGTTAAGATTCCGCATTAACATATTGTATTCAAGTCATTGTTTCTACATAGTCTGTTGTATTTATACATCTAGGCTATCATCCTTTATAGGCTGCAAAGATCCATTCAGTTTAAGGAACCACAAAGAGCCACACCGAAGACGAGTTGGTGCGCGACATTGTAGAAACTTTCAGGGCACTGCGAAAAATCAATATGAAGCTAAATCCTAAAAAATGCACTTTTGGGGATACAGAAGGCATGTTCCTCGGATACTTGATAGAACCTGACGGCATCAAGCCGTGTCCAGAAAAAACAAAATCTGTCATCCAACTTCCTTCACCGCGCACGATGAAAGAAGTCCAGTCGTTAAATGGGAAGTTAGCCGGTTTGAACAGGTTCCTATCCAAGTCAGCAGACAAGTCACTCCCCTTGTTCAAAACACTCAAGAAGTGTACGAAGAAGGGAGACTTCCGTTGGACTACAGCAGCAGAAGAAGCTTTCACGCAGCTCAAGCAGCATATAGCAGCACTTCCCACGCTAGTCGCACCCCGACCAGGGGAGGAGTTGATTATGTATTTATCCGCGACGCATGGGGCAATTAGCGCCGTGCTACTGACAGATAGGGACTCCGTACAAACACCGGTATACTTCGTAAGTAAAGCACTCAAGGAAACGGAGATCAACTATAGCGCAATGGAGAAGCTGATCCTGGCGTTAGTATTTGCCGCCAAAAGACTGCGCAGATATTTCCAAGCGCACCCAATAGTGGTAATCACAGATCAACCCATCAAACAGGTTATCTCTAAACCTGATGCGTCGGGGGCGATGCAAAGTGGAGCGTGTTGCTAGGGGGGGGGGGTGCATAAAACATCTCTTATAGTCACGCCGCAGAAATAAGGACAGATACTGGCGGATTTTCTCATCGAAATACCAGAAACCGATGCTGTACTCCCCCAGAGCGAAGTAAAACTCCAAGAACCATGGATCTTATTCACGGATGGATCGTCATGCGTGGACGGGTCGGGCGCAGGCCTCATCCTTACTAACCTAGAAGGAATGGAATTCACTTACGCACTGCGCTTTGAATTCACAGCCACGAACAACGAGGTGGAGTTCGAAGCCCTAATTGCGGGACTACGCATTGCAGCTCGAATGGGTGTACGTAACCTGAGCAAATGTGGACTCCCGTTTTAGTTAAGCCAACCATGTGTTGGGTGAATTTGTGGCTAAAGAAGACACATGATTAAATACCTGACAAGACCAAGTCGCTAATCCAGGGCTTTGATAGATTCACCATTAGGCAAGTTCCTAGAGGTGACAACAAAAAAGCGGATGCCTTAAGTAAGATCGCATCCACAAGCTTCGCGCACCTATCAAAGCAGGTGTTGGTCGAAATCTTGAAGAACAAATCCATCTCGGAGATGGCGATATCTACGGTGATAGAGGAGCAGGATCCTACGTGGATGACCCCTATCATCGAATTCATAAGCAAGGGCACGCTCCCTCATGAACAAAAGGATGCCCGGCGAATACGCCGCACGGCGCAGAGATTCGAACTTCGAAATGGTGTCCTCTATCGACGTTCGTTCCTACAACCATGGCTCCGATGCGTCGGACCTATTCAGGCAGACTATGTGCTCCGCGAGATTCATGCGGGTTCATGCAGTATGCACTCAGGACCATGATCTGTAGTAGCAAGAGCCTTACGGTCTGGGTACTACTGGCCCACCATGCACCGCGATGCGCGCGACATGATAAAGAAATGCAATGATTGCCAAGTACATAGACCAATCCCGCGCCAACCACAACAGGAGCTAACACCCATCACCTCACCATGGCCATTCCACAAGTGGGGTATCGACATCGCTGGTCCCTTCCCTATTGCAGCGGGAGGATTGAAATTCCTTATCGTGGCTATAGACTACTTTACTAAATGGATCGAGGCGAAAGCGGTCGCCACAATCACAGGGAATCAGGTAAAACGATTTGTTTGGGATAACATTGTGTGCCATTTTGGATTACCTGGAGAAATAGTTTCGGACAATGGGAAACAATTCTGTGATAACCCGTTCAAAGACTGGTGCGCGAGATTAAGCATTACACAGCGTTTTGCGTCGGTTAAACACCCACAGACCAATGGTTTGGTTGAGCGCGCAAATCGAAGTCTAGGCGAAGGAATCAAAGCGCGCCTGGATAGACATAAAGGAACGTGAGTAGAGGAATTGTCACATGTCTTGTGGGCACATCGCACAACAATAAAAGTTAGCACAGGGGACACTCCTTTCTCTCTTGTCTATGGACGATAGCCGTAATACAAGCGAAATCGAATGCCAACTATTCGTACGCGGAGGTCAATATCGCAACCAATGTATGGTCGAGCGACGTATTAGAATTGGAATATATTGGAGGAAAGGCGCGAACAAGCAGCCATACGTGAGGAAAAAGCAAAGTTAAAAATGAAGGGATACTATGACGCTAAAGTTCGAGGAGTCTCATTTAGACCAGGAGACTTCGTGTATCAGTTGCTATTAGACGATAAAGCTCCACGCGAAAGACTCGGGAAAGCTGGGACCAAAGTGGGAAGGACCCTACGAGGTTACGGAAGCACTTGGAAAAGGAGCATACAAGCTGCGTGACATGGATGGGCGTGAGTTGCCCCGCACATGGAATATCTGCAATCTCAAGAAATGCTATCTTTAGGGAAGTGCTCACTGGGTATATGCGTACTTATGTTTTTTTTTAAGGACAATGTTTTTTATTTTTGCAAGTATTAATTAAATGTGCGGTTCTCTAAGCTTAACTCCGCGACACCAATTCACTTTACATGCTTATTTGAGTATAATATTTATGTATCACATATTGTTGTTACATTATTCTGTGCCTACGCGTCGAGCATGCACCTAATACCCCACAATGGAAAAGGATGAGTAAAACCTACTAAATATCGTTGGAGTAGAGGGTTGCAAACCCATCAACTTTGGATCATGATTCCTTGTTAAACACTTCTTCAAGACGTTGGAGTAAGTTTAAATGGCATCACGATGGATGCGCAGCAGCGCACACGGTGCAGTTTACAAATTAGAGTCAAAACTTTTGATCTCTTGATAGGTTATAGCGGTACGCCGCTGTAATTGTAATGTCAATCCATACATGTAAACTTAGCATATTTTGTAGTCATTGAACTTTTGTAATGACTATGTTCACAACCAATTGACAAAAATAGCATCATCACAAAACAAGTCTTTCATGCAAAGGAACTATATTGTGTACAAACATATTGTCATTTTATTACTTATATAGTGTGTGCGTACAATCGCACATGCCACACAACAAAACAACCCCCCCCCCTAACCCCCCCCCCCCACCCCCACCCACCACCCCCCCCCCCACCCCCCATACTATGGGTCCCAAAAGGATACCTTTTACAAAAGTAACCATGGTGTGATTAAACAAAATTTGCCAACATACAACAAAAACGAGAAGTTTGACAAGGAGAAAGGGCCTAGATGTGGTGACAACGACTTTGCTTCCTGATCTGCCAACTTGGTACGCAGCATCTCCTAGCCTAATCACGTTCCCCAGCAGTTCACTTCTTTAGGTGACACCGTCGCCAGCTTATGGTACTCCATCAGAAGGGGGATGGCTCTGCACCAAAACCGCATAATATTGCCTTGCCCTTCACCCCCTTCTTCTTAGCAAGCCTTTTTGGTGTGGCCTCTAAAGAGCTCCTTCACGGAATCTCCTTACTCATGTGCAAAAGGATTTAAGGGATGTCACGCGGGACAGGCAAAGATAGGAACCATGCAGTGCGGCCAAGTCCGGGATTGAGAAAGTAAAAAAAAAATTTTTTTCTGGCTGGGCCTCAGCGCCCTCGTGGCATGCCTAGCCAAGGTTTACCCACCATTTTCACAATCTATTGGGGTATTCTCTGGTCACGCATCCAGCTGTTACAATATGAGCAGCTCTAACAATTTCATCGTCTCCATCGCAGCAATAAGCTCCTCATATGCATTATCATTATATCCAGGTACCTGTGTGGCAGGCACTGTCAGCAACTTCTTTTCATGCAGTTCCTCCACCGCTTCCGCCTTACCACGTGCCAATGCACACTTCACAACATCCCCAAAGGACTGCTTGACCTCTGATGTTTCAATGCGCTCTTGGGCAAGGTGCGCATGACCCATGTTATGAGCCATCCTCGCTCAGCAATAGCGGACACCATGTGAGGGTAAAGCTCCTCATCATACTCAATACTGAGTTTGCGTAACTTCTCCTCCTTCTTCTCCAACAGCTCATCCACGCTCTGGCGAAACTCATCCAGCCCAGCAAAATGGTTGTTCTTACCCCCCTCCAAATACTTCACAGCCCAGTGACAACTTGCCTTGTAATCCACAGAATTCGCGCGCTCTTGCTCTACCTTGACAAGCAGTGCCATTTTTTCCTCGGCAAGCTTTGTGCATTAAGACCTCGAAGAATTGCCTCAGCTGCGCATCTGCCAATGTGTCTTCAGCAGCAGAATCTCTTCATCCTTCTGTACACTCTGGCTGCGTTTACTAGAAAACCTTGCTCTCAGCTGCGCCACCAGCGCGGCTTGCTGCGCAGTGACCATATCAAACTCCTCCATAAGCTGATCCACTGGCATACCCTCAAACGCCTTGGGACCTGTCTCCCGATCCCTCCTTGATATGTCATCAGCAGTCAAGGGACTAGTCTGGGGTGGGGACTGTACAGCATGCGTCACCGGCGCAGAGGAATCGCTAGTAGCCTCGACACTGCGCACAAATAGCAAACAACCAACCAATAATGAGGATTCCACATTACTTTATTATGATTGCGTACAATAAACACTATTACTGGACGGACATAGAGGCTAAATTACTTACTTGGGGGGAGGAGTCTCGGTCACCTCCTTAGCAGCAAGCGTGGGTGGCGCATCCGGGGTTTCCTCCTCAGTCGATGTACTACCACCTAGACTGACATGACGCACCCTCTTTGACGTGCCCGCGCCGTCATCACTGGTGGCCCTCTTGCGTTTCAACCCAGAGTCAACTTCTCCAGCCTCACTTTCAGCCCCTGCGACATCAGCATTGATTTTATGTACACAAATTTTATCCAATAAAATTCACATGTAAACGATTACACTCAATTGATGTTTTAAACGATCAGCTGAATATCATATATTCCACATGAACATGAACTTTAATATTAAGAGTTATTAATATACAAAAGTTGTTTAGTGCAATGCTGCTAACCATTAGCATTCATCTATATTACATTTTTCGTATCCGAACTTTATCAATTTCATTTTTTCTTCCCACATATTCTATTAGTTACAATGATAGCTAATAAAAGAAGACGTTAATACATCTCATCTAGAGATGGCAAAATGGGCGGGTCGGTCGGGCACATGCACGGGCTAAAACGGGCAGGGCCAAAACGACCCCGGGCCAAAACCAGAAAATTAAAATTCACATCAAATCGTCGCGGGTCAAAACGGTAATTAAAGAACGTTTTTATACGTTTTTGTACATTTTCGTACGTTTTCTTACTATTTCATTTGTTTTTCTATGTTTTAGTACGTTTTTATCAGTTCTTCTACGTTTTGCTAGGTTTTTCTATGTTTTGCTTTGTTTTTCTACGAAAACGGACAAAACCGTATAAAAACGGACAAAATCGTAAGAAAACGTTCAAAAACATATAAAAACGTACAAAAACTTATGAAACGTATAAAAACGTAAGAAAACGTATGTGCAAGTATGAAAACAGACAAAAACGGACGGAAACGTAAGAAAGCTTATGAAAACGTACGAAAAGGTATGAAAACGGAAGAAAGGAGACAAAAGCGTTAGAAAATGTACGATAACGTACAAAAACGTATGAAAAGGGACGAAAACGGACAAAAACTTACGAAAACGTAGAAAAGCGTACGTAACGGTATAAAAACGGATAAAAATTAATGAAAACATAAGAAAACGTAAGAAAACTGACAAAAAACGTACGAAAACGGACGAAAACGTATGAATTTGTAAGAAAACGTACGAAAACTTAAGAAGACGTAAGAAAACGTATGTAAAGGTATGAAAACAGACAAAAACGAACGAAAACGTATGAAAACGTACGAAAACGAACGAAAAAGAATGAAAACGGACGAAGATGGACGAGAACGTATGAAAACGAACGCAAAACGAATGAAAACGGAGGAAAACAGCGAAACATAAACGAAAACTTACGAAACTTACGAAAATGGACGAAAATATATGAAAACGGACGAAAACATATGAAAACGTACGAAAACATACGAAAACATACGAAACGTAAGAAAATGGACGAAAACGGATAAAAGCGTACGAAAACGTAATAAATCATACAAAAACGTATGTGAAGGTATGAAAACGGACAACAACGTATGAAAACGTTAGAAAATGGACAAAACAGACGAAAACGGACGAAAACGTAAGAAAACGTAAGAACACGTAAGAAAACGTACGAAATTGTACGAAAATGTATGAAAACGTAAGAAAACATATGAAAACGTACAAAAACAGAGGAAACGGATAAAAGCGTACGAAAACGTAATAGATCATACAAAAACGTATGAAAACGTATAAAAGCGGACGAAAACGTAAGAAGCCGTTAAAAACATAAAAACGTATGAAAAGTTATGAATACGAATAAAAACGTACCAAAATTGTCGAAAACGTATGAAAAAGTTAAAAATCATATTAAACATTAAAGAAATGTATAAATCAAAAATAATAATATATGCTTGAAAGCTAGAAAAAGTGCCGGACAAAAAAAAGAATCATTAAATAAAGAAGGGTAAATTACACTGTTGGTCCCTAAACTCCACCCCGTTTACCCGTTCAGTCCTCCCGTTTTGAAAATCGGTGAAAATTGTCCAGAAAGTCGTCATTAGGTGCTGTATGTCCCAAGGATGAATGATCGTTAAGTAGGTCGCCATCGTCGTTAATGAAAAAGGATATTCTAGGAGTAATTGCACATATAAAGAATGTTAGTGCCCCGTTGGTCCCTAACACAAAAAAAAAATTTGAAGTACACCTTAATACTTCCTGTTTACATCACTCCTAAATTTTGTTACAAACGGTTATTTGTGCCTTTATTTCCCACATTCACCCAAACCCACATCAAAACAAACATTCAATTACTTTTATATCTTTCCTTTACCTAATTTCGACTCAAGGTAGCAAAAATCGGAATGATTATCCCCCGCCCGGGCGGGGATCGAACCAACCTGTAGCTTGTAATCGTCAAAGGGCAGGATAATCGGTTCGATTAATCGATTGGCAATTTTTGGCAAAATTATGGGTATTTTCGGAAAGTTTTTGTGTATATTTTGATGACAATCCAAATAACGTCTATTTTATAGCATCATTTATCCCATATAATTAACCCATTTTATATAATTATTGCAAAGAATTGTTACTTAATCGTTTATATTTGAGAATTGCAGTAATTACGGAGTACTTGGTAAATATTAGCAAAAGACGCGCATTCTGGAGCTTAAACGAAGATATTTAAAAAAATACTGTTCTGACAACCAATACGCCGTATCCATCAAGGAAGATACGGCGTATCCGTGCCTGCACTCACCAAAGACCACAAAGGAAACAAGATCAATACGCCGTATCCAGAGAAGACCAATACGCCGTATTGGAGATATAGTATGTGAATATTCTGGAAGATATCAAACGTGGTCCCTACTCCAAGAAACCCCAATACACCGTATCCAACACATTGGATACACAGTATCGACACCGACTTCAGACCTTATAAATAAAAAACTCAAAAACAAGTTTTAAGTGTGCTAAATCATATTCTCGATACCTAAACCATAAAAGTCGATTTTTAGAGGAGAAAAAGAGCAGAAGAGGTCTTGCAACGCATTCCAATCCATAGGAGACAATGTGTAATTTCTTATACTTTTGTAATCGTTCAGTTTTTGGTATCATTCGTTAACTTGGTTAGTTTACCTTGGCTAAGCCATTACTCTTGTATTAATTATGATGTTTGAAGGCTAATACCTTCGGGTATTAGCCATTATTATGAAGATTTGAATGTTTGGTTTTGTTTATATCTCGATTACTTAATTTATCATTGTATGCTTGTTTATGTTTATCAATTTATACTTGTTTACGTGCTTAAGTATGCGACCTATCATTCAACTGGGTCTAGTCCTACATATTTAATTGCGATATAACAAACCTTCGGTGTGTTTGGGGGCGTAAGGCTAAGATACCGGATAGCGTCGCAATGCAATTTAAATAACAAGAAATCAGAGGATCACAAATATTGACTTATCTTTGCCTTTGATTGTGAGCTTAGTTAAGCCATAAGGTGACCTTGGTACCAACGAGTACGTTCTAATCAATTGGTAAAGACTCGGACAGTGGACTACTAGTATATAAAGAGCCATTAAGCAGTAAGTAGGTAAAGTCTCTATGAGCTAGGGTTTAACAAGATCACCATTTCGGCCTTTCATCTCTAAGATAGAGTTATAATCCAGCAATAACGATCTTTATGCGGATGCTTTAATAGTGACAAAATTTAATGTGTCTAGGACATTTAGGATGTAGTCTAGCTAAGTCTAAGATATATGGCCAACCGTCGAGATAAAGTAATCATTGCACTGAAATAAACAAAACAAGCAAAGCAATAGCATTCTAATACGATTAAGATGGCTAATATAGTTTTTCTATCATAAGGGCTCGAACCGCTTTTTATCTTCTGTTAACTTGCTTACATGGGTTAAAATGTCTTGAATTGATTGTAGTCACCACCAAACCCGTGCCAGTCTCTCAGGCTAAAAACCCCCTTTTACCAGTTAGAATTAGGATTAGAATTAACATAGGATTATCATAGGTTTGACTTAGATTAGAATTAACTTCGATTAGATAACCAAAACATTAATAAATTGAGAGATTTAACCTCGCTTCAAGTGTTCGACACCCTACTTACCACGAATCTACCACCGACCGGGTACACTGCCCGTTAAAGTGTTGTTTTTGGTTAAGTCGTCAAAATATAAATTTGAAACTTGAATCATAAAAATATACACCACACAACGACACATCAAGTTTTTGGCGCCGTTGCCGGGGAGTGAAAATTAATCTTGATTTTTGTTTTATGTTTTCGTTATTAGATTAGATCTAACCCTTAGGAGTAGTGTAAAATAGATTAGTGTAATTTAGTTTAATTGTTTTCTTGTATATTTGTGTGTTTAATTAAATTGTGTTCCTAATACACTGTTCTGGTAGATAACTCGATACGGCGTATCCACTTCCATTGAATACGGCGTATCCAACTTTCTGTCCAATACAGCGTATTCATTCAACTGATTAATACGGCGTATTCACTTCTACGGAATACGGCGTATCGATCATCTGATAAAGTTCTTTTCCACCCTCGAACTTAAAGCTTAATTTTTTTAACACCTTTTTCCCGCTGGTTCTACTGATAATTTTCTTGTTATTTTTCAGTTAAGAATGACAAAGGTAATCAAAGGAGAGTCCGAGAAACTTGAGGATCTTAACGACAAAGATGTTTCGCTCACTTGCGATACATCACTTGAAGTTTTCAACAAAGAATTCGACCGATGAGCGAATGAGATGATGAATTATTCACATTATGTGTAAAGTATGACTAACATCCTATGTGACTCAAATAAGGATGATGATTCGGAGCAACGAATGTCGCATGAAGCTGATGATGATATGGGATATGATCCATCTGATGTTGCATTTACTGAATGGTTGAGGTCAAAATTTTTAACTACAAGACGATGGATCATTATACAAAGAAAGCATTATGGATTTACTGGATTAGAGTAGATGATGAAGTTGAGCTTACGGATGAAGAGTTTTCTGATAATGAAGATGAAGTTGCTGAAGTCTTTAGGATCGACACTAATATATTTGATTTTGAAACACCTATGTGCAAGACCTTTAATGAATTTAACTATCTTTTGCAAATCGATCCAGACTTACTTACTAAGGACATTAAGGGATTCAAGACTTATGAAGAATATAAGGATGATTGGATCTATGAATGAAACAAAGATATACCATGGGTTGATGAGAAACCATGGACTGACACTAGAGTTTGGACTGAACCCACACCAGTTAAGCATTATTGTAAGCCCTTCAATTATAAAACTGGATGTTCAGAATGGCCAACATGTAGTTGGAAGAATGATGGATACTGTAATGGAGGAAACTTACCTGGAGCTTACATAGTTGGAGATTCACTCCACTGCCAAGATTATGAATGGTACGAAGCCTTGAAGGATAGCGAGCTAAAAGAACAAGCTTTAAGAAATAAAGCTATCATGGAAGGCTTAATCAGTGATGATGAATCAAGCAATGATGGTTGGAGAAGATGGGAAAGCCATGAGATTATCTACCATGATCACGATGAATTGGAATATGAGAATGAAACTCATGATGAAAGACAAGAATTATGTTAAGCTCACGAACTGTTGGTGTGCAATATGAGAAGATTTAAGATGATCAAGTATTCATTCTGACAAGACAAAGAGTATGTTGCTATTAAAGAAGATGAACACGACGATTTGGCAAAAACAAACGATGATGCGTGCTGAGCATACCAGGAAATCTTTCTCATGATGGACGAGGGATGGATGGTAACTAGAGCTGAATGAAAGAGAAGCTAAGAAAAAAAGTCTAACTTAAAGATTTCGCTGTAAACAAAAGTGCTTCCTGGGAGACAACCCGGAATGTTATTTAATTTTATCGAGTCTGTCTTCCCAGACATCAATACGGCGTATCCGCTTCATACCATACGGCGTATTGATTGTCTGGACGTTATCAGTCTTTACCTTTTATGCACTTTAAAAACATTATTGTCAGTTCTGGCAATACGGCGTATTCATGCACATGATACAACGTATTCACCAGACTGACTCGTATTTAGTTTGTTTAGTTTATTTTAAATTAACCGTAGGTACCAAGATAGGAATGCACATTTTTCCTATTTTCTACACAGGACCTCGTGAAAGAAATATCGACGAATATTGGTGGAGAATTTACAAATCTGGAGATCATGAAGTGTTGGAGTCTTGAAACTTCAAGGCGGTTGTTCAACACGAATTCTTTCTCAATAAACCTACATGGAGAATCTACAGAGCAAATATCAGGGGAGTTTCTCATTCTAATTCTTTCTAATTCTCGTATTTAATGTTTTATCTATACAACGAGGACGTTGTATAATTCAAGTGGGAGATGAGAATTATAATGTATACTTGTCCTATTTTTCACACTAAAATGCTTAAATTATGCTCAATTTTTTTTTCAAGCATACTTTTGTAAAATTACATGATACATAACCCGCACATAATAACCCTTATTAGATATTGTGAGGATTTACCCTATCTGTTTCCAAATGTTTACCTAAATTCCACAAAATATGAGTGTGCTGATGATGTAGTAGACTTTAGAACTTGGCTTGGTATGTCACTCGAGACCGCAATAATGAGTACTATGGATTTAGATGGAGTAACTTATTTAAATTGGTAAATTTTAGGATTACACCAAAAATGCCTTTACATGTTGCTTATTAACTAACTACACCGGTTAGTTAACCCCCGTATAAACCCTTTGTTTACTCTCACTTTAAGAGTAAGATACCCCTAGAACAACCCGTAGAGCCAATCCTTTAGGAAATACATCAATTTTTTTATTTCGTTACACCTTTACACCTTAGCCTATCCTGTTAGATTAAGTTTATTTTATAGTTGCTAGTTGCTTAAAGTGTAAAGTTTGTATTTCTCGAGTCTTGTGTCAAAATTTTCTATCTTTGGTACGGCTGGAAGAAATTTGCACATCGCAAATGAGAATGTATATTATAGTCAAAACTCATGTATTTTTACTATGATCTTGAAGTTGGTGAAATTACACCGAGTTTCGTAGTATAGTGTTAGTAAAAAAAGAAAAATAAATGATCGAAAAAATTAGAAAAATCGCAACAAAAAAAGAGAAGGAAAGTTTGAAGATGATCGTTTTGCAACTACCGAAGGAATTACGCGAAGGATCGATTATTCGTTGATACAAATCGACGATGTAGTGTATTATATAAAGTGGAAGATATCGCCACTCACCTTGTAAAGTATGTAAAGTATGGCATGATTGGGAAGTTGACCGTTACGGGAACGCCAATTTAGGTTGTTGTTTTTGATCTATGATCAAGACGTTGTAAATAGTCGTGTCTTTATCATGGTAACGGTTGGGAAAAAAGTGTCTAGCAAATTGTATTTTAGACTTAATCTATTTGTTTCGTAATTTTTATTTAACAACAATTTACTTCTCTTTCCTAATGACTAGCCACTAGTTTTACGCGACTAAGGATTTGTACGAGCGTGCATGTCTATTCCGTTGTTACGGCAATGTATGCATGTCTTAACTGCCTTGTTGGTTTACGACTTTTGGTGAAAGTTAGAAGGTCCCTACCCTATATCATTCTTCATCCTAACCGTTGGTTAAATTTGAATTAGGATGTGATCGGTGAACACACAAGTTTCTATTCTCCATCATTACGGCTTGTATGTGTGCTTCGGAATTGCCTTGTTGGAGTGGTACTTCTGGTGAAAGAATAAAGAATGATCAACCCTAATAAGCCACTTAACATATAAACCCAGATTTACCTTTAATAAATTTGTTATACTCCTTAACTTTAGCGGTTGGAGAATGTGTATCAATGCCAAGTTATGGATAGAAAACTCGCTACGACCGCTAATTGAGCAAATTTGTTTACATGTTACCACATGATTTGTTGTGTGATTTTCTGCGAGTTGTTTTTATCTTCCTATTTCGTGACGGAGTTTGATTGATGTACTTGTACATGATTAAATAAATGCTTTAACGGAAAAATATCATTAGGGTACCACACACAGCACCACCGATACCATTTGTATATACTTTTAAAGGCTACTTGAAAGACAAGTAGGGATTCAAGTGGAGGGTTTTTTTGATTGACATCAAATAACGTCTTATTTTATAGCATCACTGATCCCATGTAATTAACTATTTTGTATAATTTATTGCAAAGATTTATTTCTTAATCGTTTATATTTGAGAATTGCAGTAGTATTATTATGGAAGTACTTGGTGAAAACTTTGACTAAGAGGCAACATTCTGGAGCTTGAACGCGATATTTTGAAGATTACTATTTCTGACTACCCTATAGTCGTATCCATCAAGGAAGATAGATATCTGTGCCTTCGCACTCACCAAAGAGCCACGAAGGATCATGATCAATATGCCATATCCAAGGAATAGGCAATACGCCGTATTTAAGTTATATGGAATAAAAAATTCTGGAAGCTTTCAAACGTTTGGTTTTTCCCGCCCTTTACTCCAAAGAAAACCCGATACGCCGTATCCAATTATTGGATACGCGTTATCGACAACGATCCAGACCCTAGTAATGACAAACTCAAAAAGAGGTTATTAGTGTGCCTAAATCATATTCTCGATACACTAACCACAAAAGGTGATTTCAGAGGAGGTAGAAAAGGAGCCAGAAGAGGTCTTGCAACGCACATTCCAGGTCCATAGGAGACAACGTGTGATTGTCTTATACTTTTGTAAATCGTCTGGTTTTTGGTATCATTCGTTTACTCGGTTTAGTTTACCTTGGCTAAGCCATTACTCTTGTAATTAATTTTAGGGACGTTTGATGATGGCTGTAGTGCCCTCTTTCGGCGGGGAGATATAAGCACCCCCATTTGTCTGGGTTGTGGGTGGGTGGAGTTTGTGGGGTGGGTAGTGGTGGGTGGCCTTGTAGGTGGTTGTGTTGAGAGACATAGCTGATTGTTTGGGGGGGGGTGGGGTTGGGTGATCGTGGTGTTTGTAGGGCTTTGTATGTGTGGGGTTGATGTTTTTGTGGGTTGGGTGAGATCAAGGGTGACGGGGTGGGTCGTGGAGCGGTGGTGCCCGTTTGCATGTGACTATCATTGCAACTGGGTCTAATTGTACTACATTATTTAATGCGTTTCAACTGCGGGTGTTGTGTTTGGGCGTGTGTTGCTTAAGGTTGTTGTTTGATTAGTTGTAGAGGCTTTAGAGTCTGGGGGATTAGCTTCTCGTATATAGTAATGCGTTTATATGTGGAACAAATAGGATCATAATAAACTGTCATGCTTTAGCCTGGATTGAAAAATGGTTGTACCTGTTTTTGTAGGTAGTGGTTTTGTACTAACTAATAAGTTTCTGATCATTGGTAAAATGTAAAAGTCTCCTACTATTGGAGGGGATAGGGTTTGTTTAGCACATGACACACACAAGTTGTCCTCTAGAGAGTGAAGTATAATCATATAAATAAGGATGCTTTAATGCGGGGGCAATGTGCTTTAATTGTGATTGCAATTTAATGTTATGTATTATGTCTAGGTCTTAGGATGAAAATAGTCCCCCAGTATTAGTCCCACCCACCTAAGTTTAAGAATGATATGACACCTCGAGATGAGGCGAGATAAGTTATCAGTGCAGCTGAATAAACAATCTACTTCTAATCGGATTAATTGATGGGCGCCTTAATATAGTTTTCTTCATAAGGCTTTGACCGCTCTTTTCATCTTCTTGTTAATTTGTTGCATGGGATATTAGAGTGTCTTGATTGATTTGTAGTCACCACCAAAAAACCCGTTTGCCGTCTCTCAGGCTTGACTGTTGTGTATGTGTTGATGGATGGGTAAACCCCCATTTTACCTGTTAGGAATTGGATTAGATCTAACAATTAGGATTAAATAGGTTTGATTAGATTAGAATGAAACTTTAGATTAGGTATAACCAAAAATATTAGATAAATTGAGAGATTTAACCTCGCTTCAGTGTTCGGACACTTACTTACCACGAAATCTACCATCCGACAGGGTTTTGGTACACTGCCCGTTTTTAAAGTGTTGTTTGTTTTTGGTTTTAAGTCCGCAAAATATTAAATTTAAAACTTGGAATCAAAAAATATACCACCCACAACGGGACACATAGCCTGTCTAAATCTAGTTCTATTTTCAGCCACCAGTTTGGTATGTGTCACGTTATCAATGGTTTATAGTCTAGAAGAGAAGCCAATGTTTTTTTTTAACCAGCAAAAGAATGACGTTTTTTAAGGTTTATCGTTTTCAATTTTATTGTTCTTTTCTTTTATATTTATTTTAATCAAATGATTATGTGTTGTCACATGATGCCGATTTATTGACTTTGTGCGATCGTGTTGATTTACAAAAATTAAAATGTTCATTAGAATGAAGCCGAGATTTCACAAAAATATTAAGCCGGGCGTTGTTGTTGTAGCTTTGTTTTATGGTAGATAGAGCGGGTGACGACGATAGTAAGTGTGTTTCGGTTATCTAGATTAAATGACATGTAATAGTCTTTTGGAGCTTCTCAGATTTGGATAACGAAAAAAGCTAATATCTGTTGAGAATCGTTTAGCCCATCTAGGATATGTTTTTCAAACAACATTAATAAGACAGCGGGAATTTCATAAAGAACAGTAATGTTGGTTTTTAAACAAGTTTTTAATCCGTACGTTCATCTTGTGTGCCTCAATTTTATTTAATACGTTACCTAACTGTAACAAGGATCCTATGATCCTTGAGCTACTAATACATAATAGACGGACTATTAACGTCTAGATCTAACTAATAACTATTTACAATTAATCTAACTATTAGGACTCTCATTGGGAGAGATCTAACTATGATGGATGCATAAAACTACATACCTTAGACCTCCTTTTATAGTATAAGGAGTCAAGGTTTACATGGAAACTATCTTAATAATGATAATAATGATAAAAAGCAATTAGTTTTCTTTGACCAACTTATTATCCTGCTTAACTAGTTAACAGAAATGGCCTTTGGTTTATTGAACATGTTGACAAGTAGGTGAATCTAGATAGTTTAACAAATAATGTTCTGATTCCATTGGATAGTTGGACAAGTGGACTACTAGTGTATAAATTGCCATTAAGCACTAAGTGGATAAAGTCTCTATGAGCTAGGGTTTAACAAGATCACCATTGCAGATTATAATAGAATGATATGCCTCTTCGAGATAAGTAATCATTGCACTGAATAAACAAACCAATTTCTAATCGGATTAATGATGGTTAATACAGTTTTCTATCATAAGGCTCGACCGCTCTTTTATCTTCTATTAATTTTCTTGCGTGTGTTAAAGTGTCTTGAATTGATTGTAGTCACCAAACAAACTCGTGCCAGTCTCTCAGGCTGAACCCCTCTTTTTACCTGTTAGAATTAGGTTTATAACTAACATATGATTAACATAGGTTTGACTTAGATTAGAATTAACTTAGATTAGATAAACCAAAATATAAATAAATTGAGAGATTTAAACTCGCTTCAAGTGTTCGACACCCTACTTACCACGAATCTACCACCGACCGGGTACACTGCCAGTTAAAGTGTTATTTTTGGTTAAGTCGGCAAAATATAAATTTAAAACTTGAATCATAAAAATATACACCACACAACGACACATCAGCCTGTCTAAATCTACGTTTATTTTATAGCCACCGTAATGTGTGCACGATAAATGGTTATAGTCTAGAAGCCAATGTTTTTTTAACCAGCAAAAAGAATGACGTTTAAGGTTTATCGTTTACAATTTTATTGTCTTTTATATTATTTCTACCAAATGATTATGTGTTGGTCATGATGCCGATGACTTTGGCGATCGTGATTTATCAAAAATTAAAACATGTTCATTAGAATGAAGACGAGTTTCACAAAAAATTAAGCGGTGTAGAGCGGTGACGACGATAGTAAGTGTGTTTCGGTTATCTAGATTAAATGACATGTAATAGTCTTTTGGAGCTTCTCAGATTTGGATAATGAAAAAAGCTAATATCTGTTGAGAATCGTTTAGCCCATCTAGGATATGTTTTACAAACAACATTAATAAGCACAGCGGAAATCATAAAGAACAGTAATGTTGTTAAACAAGATTTTAACCGAACGTTCATGCCTCAATTTTATTAATACGTTACCTAACTGTAACATGGATCCTATGATCCTTGAGGCTACTAATACATATAGACGACTATAACACGTCTATAAACTAACTAATAACTATTACATAAACTAACTATTAGACTCTCATTGGGAGAGATCTAACTATGATGGATGCATAAACTACATACCTTAAACCTCCTTTTATAGTATAAGGAGTCAAGGTTTACATGGAAACTAATAATGATAATAATGATAAAATCAATTAGTATTCTTTGACCAAATTATTATCTTTGACCAAATCATTATCTTTGACTAATTATTCAATCATTATCTTTGACCAAATCTTTCAATTCTTATCTTTTGTAGTATTCTTTGACTACAACTTTGGTCCTTCATGTTTCCATCTTGTTTCATTCGTGTTTTGTCTTATCAACTGAAAATATAATTCCCAACAATCTTCCCCTAGTTGATAATGACAAAACCCAATAAGCACGAACTTCCCCTGAAGTTAATATACGAATGAAACTTCTTCCCCTTTTTGTCCTCTTTCCATTCCCGTGCTCGGATTTGTCCTTTTTTGTCCTTAATTTGTCCTTTTCTTAATATCCGGTACCTGCACATACACAAACAAAAAAACAAGCATATACATTGTATTTTTCACACGTTTTTAGTTATTTGGGCTCGTTTTTCATCGTAAAAGGTATGTGTAAAATAGCACATACCAAACTCCCCCATACTAAGGTATTGTCGTGTCATCACGCAATATTATAAATAACACTTTAGAAAACTAAGAATCTTAATCCCCCTTGGTTAATTACCTAGAAAAGTAGCTAAGTATTTATCTTAAGGGATTAAAAAAACATTAGCTCTGAAAAGCCCCGTTTTTTCCATTTTCAATTTTTTTCTATTTTTTTATGCTTTTTCATAACTTTCCATACTTCAACACTTCATAACATTGTGCTTTCATTATTCTTTGATAATACTTAGGATCATGGAACAAGCAAAATAAATTTATCGTCCCCAACTTTTACTTCTCCATACTAAGCTTAAAAACAAGATCATTGTCAAATATAAGTCATGATACTAACACTACTCATAAATACTAATTGTGTATTACTTTTTCTCCCTTATTCCTAATTTTGTATCTCAAGATTTTATTTTTGTCCTATACCCGAAGGCTCTTTAAGACTTATTTCGATATATATTAATTGAAATAAAGCCGAGACAGTTGTATAAGATAAAAATTGCTTCTTCCCCTTCCTTGAAAACAACCGATGAGGTCCACATCGGATGTGACGAATTTGGCTTTTATTAGGCTACTTATTTATTTAACTTTGATTTTCGCCTTATACACCTAAGGCTTTTAAGACATAAATCAAGTGAGGATTTAATTTGCACCATATATACCCTAAGAATCTTTAAGGTATATCTCACAACTCTCAATTTATTAAACATGATTCAATCATTCATGCCATATACCCTTAGGCTTTTTAAGGCATGAACAATTTAATCACTTACGCCATATACCCTTAGGCTCTTTAAGGCATAAGTAATATCATGATTAACTCTACTTAAGCCATATACCTGAAGGCTCTTTAAGGTGTAAGTAAAGCAATTATTCATATGATATATATATATATATATATATATATATATATATATATATATATATTATAATATAATATATATATATTTATATATATATATATATAATATATATATATTATAAATTTATATTATTATATATGTATAATATGCCAAAATTCGAATCCCGAGGTTACCTATTTATTGCATCGTCTTCCAAGTTAGTGAAAAGGCACTAAAGATTAAGTTGAACCGGACAACCTTATTTATTAAACATTATTAATATACAAGTGAGACAAACTAATGGGAGAAAAAGCCACAATTAATACTTATAAGCTTTAAAGAAAACCAACTATTCCACGCTTAATATCATGACTTATACTCGACTTTATCATTTCTCGTTCTTCGCAATTTAAAATCTCTAAGAAAGAGACTCGCGAATGCTTAGCCTAGCGAATTAAGATCGACACTTTTAACAAGTCACATAGACTGGCAACAATCTTAACTCTAATAAATCGAGTTCGGCATAATGGATAAGCCTACATAAGACTAGCAAGAAACTCGATTTAAATATGTTAAGGAAAAAGCTAAGGTATAAAACTGGTCGGATCAAAATTTATTTCTCGTTCTTACCTTTATTTGTGTCACAACACTTAACTTTATTCCAACATTTATCACTTTTTTTTCACTTTATTATGCACAAAAGTTTTTAAATTTTGCTATTTTCACATAAATTACATATTTTTGTTGGAAAAACGGGTTACGTGAGAACAACGACCGCATGCATAATCAAGTTGATAGATTCCCCCCATACTAAAACTACATATTGTCCTTAATGTGAGATTGATACTCCCATACTAATTTCAATGCATAATCTTGATATAAAGGGGTCTCTACGCAAATCTAAAGCCGTTTATTAAGTATGCTAATAGATAAGCGTTAGTCGATAAGATTTAGGATATCGGATTCCCAAGATAAGCATGCTAAGGATCGAGTGACGATGGACAAAACACCGAGCACGAGAGCCTTTAAAATCCGGGCAATCCTGGACAAAAAATCACAAAACACGAAACACGAGAAAGGAAGAGGCGAGCCTCAACACACTTATTAATAAATATTAATATACTAATACTAAGGATAAGCATGGGTTGCCACCCACGAAGCGCTTATTTTTGTTCACCGAGTCTTGAGCCTGACTCGATCCCCCATACTTGAGCTTGGTCAAGGGGGATAGAAATGGAGATACAGGACATCCAAGAGAGAGATGTCCCATCCATACATCATCATCGGGTTCTTAGAAAATCATAAGTGATTTTGTCCCGATGAGATACGAGAAGATAAGAAAGAATATTAGGTTTGAAAACTTTGTCCACGTTTTCGAATGAAAACGAAAGCAAAGTGTCAAAAAGAGGATCACAGATGAATGAGATAGAAAATTCATCCCATGATAAAAGTCTCTCAGATTAGACTTCAATGAATATCCCCTGATCAAAAATTTTGTTTTCGTATCCGAGGGAATCGTGAGAAGGAGTGAGTCGAATAGGATTCAAGGGTGGAAGGGTGGGTGGGTAAAAGAAAACACGCAAAAAGATAATAAGAAGTGCAAAAAATATAAGATATACAAAAAATTAAATTGAATACAAGATAGGTTAAAAATACAACAAATAACTCTATGAATAAAATCAAATTAAAGTTAAAAAAAAAAAAAAAAAAAAAGTAAAAAAAAAAAAGTATTAGGCATAAGAACATAATGTTCAGAAATACTCTTTACCATTTTGGTCGTCAAAATACCCGCATCGGGCTCAAAATTTAAGCAAATCTCAACATCTGGTGGTTCCGGAGGAGGACGAGGAGATGACGGATCATTAAAATGATCAAGGTTAGATGACTCATTTTCGAGAAGGGGAGGTGAATCATTGCTAAGAAATTCTTCTTGAGAACGAATATCCCCTTTCGAGCCATAGTCGTCATTCGCAATGCCCGGTGGCATCGAGTCATCCGTAGCAAGAAATAAGTCGATCTCCTCCATATGAGAGTTACTATCCTCAACGGGGATAGGAGATGGAGAGAGAGACTTAAGAATCGTATCAGCAATTTCCAAATTAAGTTCTTCCGGCGGCCGAGAGGATGAATTATCATACAACAAATTCTCAACAAGACGGATTTCTTCCTCTAGATCAAAGTCGGCTTCCTCAATTCCCGGTGGAATTGGATCGATATGAGCGAGTTCACCAGAGAACTCCTCGAGAAGATAATCAAACTTAGGAGAAGAATCAATCAAAGTATCTCGATTAAGCAAAGATTTGATAAGATTAGATTCAGCATTGAAATAATGCGGATCTATCTTAGTAGAAATGATTTCTTCATCATCAAAAAGAGGGTTCGAATAAATTTTGAAATTTTCTTTCGGAACGTCCTCATTAGAAAGTGACTCGTCATCACTAGAAGAAAAATCGTCGTTAGAATCAAAGAGAGGATTCGAGAAAGTTGTAAAAGTCAGAGAAGATTCATCATTAACGGGCAAATCACACTCACTTGGTAAGTCGTGTGTGATTGCATTAACCGGAGAAATTTGAGGTGTATTATTCAAAGGAATAATGCTCTCCTTGTGAATAACTTTGAAATTCTGTAAACACGATGTAATATGAGTTCGACGTTTAGCTGCCGGCTCTGCGATATTCTTTACTTCCTGCTTTTCCTGAACGAGACGTTGAGATTTTGACTTTATTGATAGAAGTTTAGAATTAAGAGCACTCTCAATTAGATCTTCAACATCATTATGCGCACAATAAATCTCTTTTTGTCGACAATCTTTAAGCAATTCTAGCATCGTATCTTCCATATTTTGCTTTTGCTCTTCACAAACTTTTGTACCACATATTTCTTCAATAAGTTGACGAAAGTCGGAGTTTTGTGGTGGTTCTTCCTTTTCTTGAGCTGCTTGCTTTTGGGCAAGTAATTCTTGCTCTCTTTGAGCTGCAAGTAAAGCCTCCTGCTCACGTTGTTGATTCATTCTTTCCGTATAAGCTTCCATCATTTTATAAAGCTCGTTCTTTGTTTCAATCCATTCTTTACTTTCAATAAAAGGAATGACTTCTGGAATTTCCTGAGGCTGATGATTGTCGAACTGCTGCGGGGGTTGAATTTGGTCAAAACCGAAAGAATTAGAATTATAGAAATTTTGGTTCATCGGTTGACATTGAAAAGTCGCATGAGGACCCCCGCAGTTTTCACAAACAAGATTTTGTTGTGAAAAATTAAGTGAAGTTAGTGGAAAATTATTATCGAAGTTTTGATCGAAACACGGGTTCTGATTGTAAACAAACGGAACTTGAGGTGGACAATCGTAACCATAATGAGCATCGTTTCCACATAACTCACAAATATACGTCTCGTACTGGGGTTGTGGAGGGTAGTCGGAAAAATTGAGAGAATTCGGATTTGTATCATACTTATAATGAAAACAAATTCCTCCATAACGCATATTTCCATACCTTTCGCAATTACATTGTCGACAAATCGAACCGTCTTAAGGACCTCCACACCCGTAGCAACTAGGTTGGTAATATGACGTCATTAGAATTAAACAATATAGATGGATAAGAGAAAGAATTAAACGGATTAGAGGGTAAAGGAGAATATTTTTAGATTTTTGAAATAATACATAATGAAATAAAAATAGGAAAGAAAAATATTTTTGGTAACCGAAAGTCAAATGTGCACGGTAGCTCTTTAGAAAACGCACAAAGAAGCGGAGGAGCGGGTAAGCGCGAAGCTTTTTTAAAAACCTTCTCCTTTCGGGTCGAAGTTCGTAGGATCGACCCTCCTTATACCTCTCTTATAGTTTGTTAGCTAAAGATGAGCCGAAACGACAATTAACAAACGGTTATTTTTAATATTAAAATAAAATAAAATAAAAATAGAAGTGTAAAATATTTTTGTATTTTTATATAATAGAAGAAAATATTCACAAACGAAAAATGATAAGTTCACGAGGAAGGGTCTTCAAATCACTAATCTTCGAACGGAACATGAAAATCATTACACACCTCCCCGGCAGCGGCGCCAAAAATTGATACGCCCAAACGCACTCTATATATATAAGTATATAAGTATATAAGGATGTAAACAATTATAGTATAGTAAGTATTTTCCGTCAGGTTTAAGATAAACGCTTTTAACCAAAACGTTATATCAAAAACCTCCCGGGTCGTTTTCCCTCGACGAAGCGTGAATTGACATTTGGCAACGTTCGTGATCGTGCGTTTTGAATGGTTTATAAATTTTTTTGAATTGGTTTCTATAACTACTAATAAAAACAAATAAAACATGTAAAACACGTAAACATATAAGGCAATTAAAAATTAAACGCGACATTTAAACAAGTACATTAAATTTAAGCCTTACAAATGTAAATTTATTTTTCTAAAATCCTAAATGACAAAAGAAAATTTTTAGAAAAAGAAGTATAATTTTTTTGATTTTGATTTTATTTATTATGAATTAAAAACTATTTTAATCTAATTAAAATATTAAAAATAATAAAGTAACTAATAAAAATCTAGAAAATTGTGAAAATTACTTTAAACTATGAAGATTCTAGGAAAAATGAAAGCTTGAAAAATGGCTGATTGAATAAGCAGATAATAAGCCAATTAGGGCTGATAAGCTAAAAACTAAAAAGGTTTTATATTAAATAATACAAACTATAACCAAAAAAGACCCAAGGGCGAGTTGGTTTAGAGTGTGTATTGTGAGGCGTTGGTGTATGAAGGGAATGTTACATGTTCGAAACCTGTGGCCATCTCTTTTTGACAAACATTTTAATTTTTTTGATTTTTTTTATTTTGAAAAGCTAAATAATATGGAAATAAGCAACTTTACTAAATGGACCTTTTATTGAAACTTAATAATAAGCTCAGAAAAGGCTAAGAAAAATCACAGTTTAGCTTAACAAATCTAATGACTTTTAAGCTAAACTGTTTTGGCATTATGGGCACAATAAGCTAAGAGAAATGTAAATAAGCTGAAAACAACGATAACCCTAAACTTAATAAGCACAAAGGAACAAAAATAAGCAAAGCCAAAAAGATAAAAAGCACTCTAAAAAGTTATAAGACAACAGGCATTAAAACAAATTTATGAAGGGCTTTTGACAGATAAGACTAAATGAGCTATATAGAAAACTTATAAACTAAAATCAAACCTAAAGCTAGACCTAATAAGCTCTAGTTACTAAGAATAAGCAACATTAATGAGCTAAAAATCACTTAGAAGACTTAAAAGGACATCAGACACAAACACAGATTCTAAGGTCTTAATGCCATTCATTTAAGCTGACATAAGCACTAATAAGTACTTCTAAAAGGTAAAAAGAATGAAAACAGATAAAAGCCTAAACTAAATAATCACTTAAGACTACATTTAAGAAACACAAATAAGCATGACAGCTTCTAAATGCAAAAGACAGATTGACCCAAAACCATTTTTTAAAGGATTTTTGACCAAAGTTAAGCTGAGATTCAGGACAAATAAGCAATGACAATAAGATGAAAACTGTAAACATATAAAGCACTAGACTCAAATGACTTAAATGAAAGAAAATTTAAAAATTTAACTTAAGAAATGAGCTAGGATTGACAGCTGAATATTTGGACATTTAAGAACTATTTTAAGTAAACTTAACAGATTTTAAGCTAAAGTGTTTAAAAACTTATCCCAACTTTACATACTTAAAACATATGCTAATAAAACTTATTACTAAGCACAAATTCCTCAACTTAAGTAGCATTTCAAGAAGTTCAACCAATAGGTTGTTTGAACAGCCTTAAGTTTAGCAGACTTGAGGATTTGGTAAAATACACTAAAAACTTAACAAAACTCATTCAAACCTTATTAACAACTATTATTTAGACTTAATAGGGGCTTATGAAAATCAGATTGATAACCAAAACAGACTACACTCTAGTTTTCCTAAACTAAATAGCTTATCCCAAACACCCCTTTAACTTCTGCATTTTCACTTTTAAGCTAAGATAGACCTAGATAAGATATGAAAACTAAAAACAGTTGAGGATTTATGACTTTTGAAGACCAATAAGCAAAAATTATCTAGAAATAAGCTCTAATGAATAAACTGAATCAAAAAGCTAATTTAACTATGAAATTTGGACGGAAATGAATGAGCTAACATCAAACTAAAACTAAGTTCTTAAACTAACAAGATAAGCTAATAAAAACAAAATAAGCATGTAAGAGTAATAATAAGCATAGATAAGCAGAATTATAAGCAGACAATAAGAAGAATAGATAATAAGCTAACAAGAAAGAAAAGGGAAGTGTACCTTATTCCTTTGCTCTAAACAAGGATTTAAATGCTCAAATGAGCTTATCAACAAGCTAGCTTATAAAATAAGCTAAGAATTAGCCCTATAAGCCCATCCAGAGCTGGCTTTTCTTCCAAATGGTTAATTCTGACCTTTTGAGAATTTGAGTAAACCAGCTTTTCCAGTTAAGCTTTTAGAAGAGCTTAACTGCATAAGCAACAGCTAAAGAGATTATTTGAGCTTATTTAAAACTTATTAAGTAATTACCTCATACATTTTGAGTAACAAGTTTAAAAGTAAATACAGATTAAGGAACCAATTTAAGCTGAAAATTTTATTTATAATAAAATGATTACAAAACTGTTTAAACTACAATAAGCAGAATAAGCTATAAATAAGCTAAAATTAAATCTAAGCTACTCCTAAACTAGTCCTACTCCTAGATGATCTATTATGTGTGTGAGAGGCTCTTTATATAGGAGTGAGATGAAGCTTCTAGGCTCTAGGACGCTCCCCCATCCATCAATCCTGGCCTTCCAATTGCCCTTGTGCTTGTTTAATTCAATCTCAGCCCTTGATTCTTCAAAAATGTCACATCACCAATCATTGTTTTCACACGGATTGCCAGTGTGGCATTAGTACATGTCAGAGCTTGTTAGGGCTTCTAGAAGTAAGAGGCATGCGTGTGAGAGGGTTGGTTTACCTGTGTGTGTGTGTCAGGGTAAAATGAGAGGGAAAGAAATGAATAGGATAAACAGTAATTCATATTGACTCGTATTGTTATACATTTGACTGGGTCATAGTTTTAAAAGGGTGGATTGGGCTTTCATAATTTGGGCTAAGAAATAGATTAAAGATTTAGGCTTTATAATTAATTGGTTAAGGCTTAAAGGTTTATGACTTGGGCTGACCCGACCCATTAAGTAGGCCCGGGTTGGTTTGTAGAGTATGGTTACGCCTTTGGCCTTGGGTTTTTCGTCCTCTTTCCATTTCCGTGCTCGGATTTGTCCGTTTTTGTCCTTAATATGTCCTTTTCTTAATATCTGGTACCTGCACATAAACAAACACAAAAACAAGCATATACATTGTATTATTCATACGTTTTTGGTTATTTGGGCTCATTTTTCATGGTAAAAGGTATGTGTAAAATAGCACATACCACGGCGTATCTGTGCCTGTACTCATCAAAGACCACGAAGGAAATATGATCAATGCACCATATCTAGAGAAGACCAATACGTCGTATTGAAGATATAGAAGGTGAATATTCTAGAAGATATCAAACGTGGTCCCTACTTCAAGAAACTCCCGATACGCCGTATTGAACCCATTCGATACGCCGTATCGAACCCATTCGATACGCCGTATCGAACCCATTCGATACGCCGTATCGCACTGACTTCGGACCCTATAAATAGAAAACTCAAAAACGAGTTTTAAGTGTGCTAAATCACATTCTTGATACCTAAACTACAAAAGTCGATTTTCAGAAGAGAAAAAGAGCAGAAGAGGTCTTGCAACGCATTCCAATCCATAGGAGACAACGTGTAATTTCTTATACTTTTGTAATCGTTTAGTTTTTGGTATCATTCGTTAACTCGGTTAGTTTACCTTGGCTAAGCCATTACTCTTATATTAATTATGATGTTTGAAGGCTAATACCTTCGGGTATTAGCCATTATTATGAAGATCTGAATGTTTGGTTTTGTTTGTATCTTGATTGCTTAATTTATCGTTGATTTATTGATTATGTTTATCACATGATACTTTTTTACGTGCTTAAGTATGCGACCTATCATTCAACTAGGTCTAGTCCTACATATTTAATGAGCTAAAACTTCGGTGTTGTTTGGGCGTAGGCTAAGAGTCTGAGATTGCTCTCCATATAGTAATGCATATAGAGGGAACAAATAAGATCACTAATAACGTCATGCTTGCCTGATTGAATTGGTTGTACCATTGTAGGTAGTGGCTTAGTACTAACTAATAAGTTCTGATCATTGGTAAAGTCTCTATGAGCTAGGGTTAGTATGACACACACAATGTTGTCCTCTAGATAAATTATAATCAATATAAATAAGGATGCTTTATGCGAATGCTTTAATTATGATAGAATTAATGTGTCTAGGTCTTAGGATGAAGTCCCGCCTATGTCTAAGAATGATATGCCACATCGAGATAAGTAATCATTGCACTGAATAAACAAACCAACTTCTAATCGGATTAAAGATGGGTAATACAGTTTTCTATCATAAGGCTTGACCGCTCTTTTATCTTCTGTTAATTTGCTTGCATGGGTTAAAGTGTCTTGAATTGATTGTAGTCACCACCAAACCCGTGCCAGTCTCTCAGGCTGAAACCCCCCTTTTACCTGTTAGAATTAGGATTAGAACTAACATAGGATTAGCATATGTTTGACTTAGATTAGAATTAACTTAGATTGATAAACCAAAATATTAATAAATTGAGAGATTTAACCTCGCTTCAAGTGTTCGACACCCTACTTATCACGAATCTACCACTGACCGGGTACACTACCCGTTAAAGTGTTGTTTTTGGTTAAGTCGGCAAAATATAAATTTAAAACTTGAATCATAGAAATATACGCCACACAACGACACATCAGCCTATCTAAATCTACGTTTATTTTATAGCCACCGTAATGTGTGCACGAAAAATGGTTATAGTATAGAAGCCAACGTTTTTTTAACCAGCCAAAAGGATGACGTTTAAAGTTTATTGTTTAAAATTTTACTGTCTTTTATAATGTTTCTACCAAATGATTATGTGTTGGTCATGATGTCGATGACTTTGGCGATTGTGATTTATCAAAAATTAAAACATGTTCATCAGAAAAAAGACGAGTTTCACTAAAAATTAAGCGGTGTAGAGCGGTGACGACGATAGTAAGTGTGTTTCGGTTATCTAGATTAAATGACATGTAATAGTCTTTTGGAGCTTCTCAGATTTGGATAACGAAAAAAGCTAATCTCAATAATGAAATGGATTTCGGATGTCTTTCTTCCGAGAACTATATTTTATCATCGATGTTGCATTTGCGTATTCTGATGACCATGGTCCTTTTATTCTTGAAACTGATATACATTTGTCAGGATTCGGACCATCGTGCCTTTCATTTCTTTTAGTTTTATTTGAAACGCAATTTTAGTTTGATGAAGGTATTTTCAACAGATCGCAGTCACTGTGTTCATCATCATCATCATTGTCGTCTATCTGAATGGTATGTTTTGTTCGTTCGTGGGCCTTATAAAATTTGCCTTTATTTTATTGTCACCATAGTGTTTGTGCCAAAACATGGTTATAGTCTAGAAGCCAACGCTTTTTTATACCAACCAAAAGAATACCTTTTAAGGTTTATCTTAAAATTTTACTGTCATTTATAATGTGTCTATCAAAACATGTACACAGTCCAAAAGGATCATTTTTTTTAGTGAGACTTTGTCGATTGTTGTTACAGTTTATTTGTAACAATTTTAGCCTTCTAGTTTGGTTGCGAATGTGATTTTTTAAACCTGGAAAGGAAGACAGGTGACCAATAACTTTATAGATTAGAAGAACCATCTTGTGGGCAATTTTATGACTTGCATTTTATAGGTTTTGGTGACTGGCTGTTCAATTTTGGTCGTAAATAATTGGCTGCTCGCTTCAATTGCAGACGGCTTCTGTTAATGTAGGGTTTGTACAAATCGTACTAGTGGAAGGCTTACAATGTGGATTCAAGTTTTATTGCATGAACCGTTGTGTGCGTGGTTTTTAAAAAAGCGTTAAGGGTACTTGATATACGTGGAAATACAGAAAGGTACGTATGGGTACGAGTATCTTTCATGTAACTTTACCTTTTTTGGAATTATTTGTAAACATTGTTTACCATTGCATGGTGTCGTTTGAATCAATATTGCAAGTAGTGGGTATTAAGATAATAAACTGACGTCGTCGACACGAGCAAACAAGAAGGTGTTAATATTTAAACATTGTTAGTTGAATAGGTATCGATAAGATGAAAAAACTAATAAATGGCCTACGAGGTGTTGGTGATTTAAGTTGTAACTTGGGAGTCGTTGAGAAGGTAATTTTATTTTGTAAACATAAGGGTTCATTGTATTGAGAAAACCATAATTTCTTACAAGTTTGAGGGTTATTTTTAGTTATCAACCTTTTCTTTTATGCCATAATTATACCTAAGGCGGCGTCTATGTGCATGTGCGACTTTTGTGTAGCATTTGAAATTGCATGCGAGTGTACAAGTTTCTTTTTTACATACAAATCATGATGACATTCTTTGGTTTAAACGTACTTTCGAAAGAGGTAGGCCTTGTTTAAATGACATTGTTTTACTTTTAAAAGAGGTGGTTTAGGTATAAGATGATCGTGACACAATCCAACGCATTACTTAATATTTCTCGGTGTAAAAGTGTATTGTTAGCACATTATAAGGCATTGGTCGATTTTCCAGCTAAGATTCTTTTTGTAAATGTTTCAATAGACATTGTCGATTTGTTGTTTTGCGTTGTAGATTTTTGCTATCTCTATGCTTTCTTTTATTATTTATATATACACATATATATGACTTAATGTTTAATGCAATTTAATTTTGTTTGTTTTTCGGGGTTGCAACGATATTAGGATGTCTTAAGGGTTCCGCGTTGAAGGTCTCGATATGATACTACTACTTTATTCGTCTAATGATAAAAGGAAGGTTGCGGAAGAGACGAGTGACATGATGGATGAGAAGAAGGTTATTGAGCTTCAGCCGCAACAGGAGAGAATCGAGTTTTCAAATTTGGTGTATGAAAAAAAGATATGTCGGCTTCTTGCGTCCCAACGACCTTGATACTTTCGTATATTGTAGTTTTTGAAGTCAGGAATCAAGCCCGTTGTATCTTATGTGCTTTTGGAGTTTGATAATAAAATCAATGGCGTGCGATTGGATGGGATTTGCGAGGCCAAGAATATGAAAATACTAAAAAACATTGATGTTTCCAACTTGAGAGGTGTGAAGCGTTGCTTAAATAGATTAACATGTCATTCGTATCTACCGTTGACACACATAGCAGGTTTGAATGACATATCAAGTGGTTTAACCTACGTTTCACGCCTATCCAGCTGGGATCATCGACGTTATTCAGTATTTTCATATTCTTGGTCTTGCAAATCTTGTCCAATCGCTCGCCGTGCATTTTAGTCAAATTTATTTACTTCAAATCACATGGTTGTTTGTTTATCGAAACTCTGGTGGTCTAAGCAATCATTCAGATGTTTACATTCTCTTCAAATTTTTTAATATATTAAAAAAGTGTCCGCTCTGTGCTTTTAATTTGTAACACATATGCGTCAACAAAAATGCCCGCTGTAACGCGTGACCGCATTATTACTCGTTATAATAAAAGCATAACACGAGAAAACCAATCCGACAATAATAAAAGATAGAAAGTGTGATGCTAAGACCCGTCGTTATGGGAAGGCGTCGACACGTTAAAGATGGACACCAAACGCGGTGGTAGTGATATTTGATTGATTTGGTGAAAGTTTTGAAAAAAAAAAAACAAGAAAAAAGCCACACTAACTAGAAAACTTTTTGTTGGGCGGCGATCGATTTAGTGACCACCAGTAGCATCATGTCTAACATAACCACAATGATATCCATAAGCCTTTTGTACAAACTTACACCTAGCTAGTGTGAATTCTCTAAAATTACCGCAAACAACCATCCAAAATAACCTGAGTACTAGAGTAACAAGAATGTTTATTTAAAGTAAGTTTTACCCTTTAAAAAACAAAACAAGTAACCCGCGAACATAATAACCGAATTACCAGTATTCAAACACGACCAGTCAGTCAGTCCAAACATTAAATATCGCACTAAACACAACCATCTTTTTCATACACAAAAAAAAAACCTCTTTTGTCGTTTCTAAACCCCATCATCATCAAAAAAAATATCTCCACCTTCATCATTCATTCACAAAAACCCTAACAAATTCCAATAACATGTCATCATCATTAACAGTATGTGATTTCTGCAACAACAGGCCAGCTGTCCTATACTGCAAAGCTGACTCAGCTAAGCTTTGTTTATTCTGTGACAACGCTGTTCATTCAGCTAACGCTTTATCCCTTAAACATATTAGATCACAGATCTGCTACAACTGCTGTAACGATGCTGTTCATGTTAGCTGCTTGACTGAGAATCTGCTACTGTGCGCCTCTTGTGATGGTGATTTTCATGGTGATTCTTCGGCATCTTCGTATCATGAGAGGTTTCCTGTTGACGAGATCACGGGATGTCCTTCGGTTGTCGAATTGGCGAAAAACTTGGGGTTTGATGTGAAGAAAGTGATGAATAATGAGAGTTTTAGTGGAAATGAAGGTTTTAAGGATTTTGATGGTTTGTTGATGTTTAATGAGAGAGAGAATGGTTGTTGTTATGATGGCGTGGATGAGGTTCCGAAAGTCAAGTGGGGAGCGAAAACGGGTGGTTCAGGTGGGTCGGGTGTGAGGAATAAGGTGTTGTATAACCAGTTAGTGGAGTTTGCGAAGGAGAGAGGTGAGGGGGAGGGGGGAGGGAGTGAATTGGGGCCGAATACGCCGAGTGAGGGTGGACGGGTGGATGTGGAGTATGGAGAGGAGGATGACAAGGAGATGGAGATGTTGAAGCAGGAGATTCCGTTGACGTATTTGCTTATGTCGAGGGAGGATAGGGATATTGAGAATATGAAAGGGAGTAGTGAGTTTGGTAATAATATGTGGAGTTATAGTCCTAAACGTGAAACGAGTCAGGTTGGGATGAAATTGCATTTACATTGATTTTGCTGTAGTTATAGGATAATTGAATCGTTTGCCATGTGTAGGTGTTTGGTGTTTTTAGCTTCCCTTTACGACTTACGACAGATTTTACTTATAAAAGGATAGTTAAAACGTTTGAGCATTGAATTACATTAGGTTGCTTACCTTGCTCTATGGTCACTAGTTTTTACTATCTGCAATTACATTAGGTTCTGTGCAGTTGAATCTTTATGAGTTACAATTTTAATTACGTGTTTAAGGTTTTAAGTTGGATTTCTTATGTTAGGCTTAGACAACATGAATTGACATGTACTAGAATGGAATGTCTTACCATTTTCATATTTGCAGATATGGGATTTTAATCTTGGAAGATCAAGAACTTGTGAGGCAGGACGTGATAATCCTGGATTTGTGATGAATAACTGTACCGATCTTGTTGAGGATGCTTCTTTCACGACAATGGAAGTGCTAAAAGAAATGGATGCTATAAATATATCGTTCGGTCCTCCGTCTCAAAATGTAAGCATTCTGCAATATTTGGTGTTCATCTATCAATTTGCATGTATTACCCAAGCTATCGATTTATTGTTTCATTGATAATTGAGCTGAGCTTGAATCCCTCTTGCTTCAAGGGATATTACACAAGCACGATATATAGTTGAAATGAATATCTATCAAGTTGTAGTTTGCGGGATTCTAACTGAGTTGTGCAACCATAAGTATGCAAATAGGGATGGCGAGAATTGCATAATTGCTGGTCTAGTTCAGGTTGATTTATCTAGTAAAATTGTAAATCGTGATTTGAAACATTGCAAATCCTGCAAACTCAAAACAGTTGTTGGATTTTAAAGTGGAGTATGAGTCTAGGATAGCGTTTGGACTATAGTTTTCTTCGTACTTTGAGTGTGTTGGGCGAGTCTAGATGAGGGGTATTCTCCATTTGATTTTGCAAGGTAACCAAGGACATTTTCACCAATTACATATCAAATATTTGGATATCAAACATTTTCACCAGCACATAGCAATATATGGATATCAAACTCGGATCCATATTGGAAAATTTGAAGTCTTTGTTTTGAAATTGGTTCATAATATAAAAACATGAAGAAGCTATTTGGACCCAAATGAATGGTTTTTGATATGATAGATTGATAGCCCACATGCTTTATAAAAAATGGGTTTGCTATTCTCTGTTGGTAGGGGTGGGTTCAGTTTTCTTTTTGGGCATAGGAGGACTAATGCCTGTTTCTATTCATAATTTCATATCCAAGAAAATCATGATTTTTTACATCTCAAAGCCTTTTATAAATCTCTTGATTATGTTGACATTATGAGTCAATCTTTGTTTTAAAAAAACGAGGGTTGTATGTCTGTATGGGAAGCCGATAATAGTATTGCATTCCACCAACTACTAGCACCTTTTATCATAGAGGAATATGTAAAAGAAGGTCTTATTTGAATTTCAAGTCTACTTCCAGATAACAAGGAAAACATGGAGTTTGAACCCTTGAATGTTGAACTTTGACTTACATATAACGAGAACAAAAAGGCCCGTTCATGCATACACTCTTCCGTTGCAAAATATTATATATTTCAGTTTTGATATCATTTCAAACAGTATTAGAAGCATCTGATTACCTTCTTTTTTTTCTTTTGTTTTACCAATCTTGTTACCTTTTCCTTTTTTTCATTTTTGACTGGTAATTTAATCGTAAATCTAAGATACTGCTCCGTGAACTTCCGGAAACAGAAACTTAAATCAGACGGGGTTCTAGTATTTCCAGCTCCATATTCTGTCCTTGAGATCTGTTCTATCTCTTGATTATCATATATTTACAAATTAGCAGGATTACTCCACCTATTTTTATTGCCATTTTACATCTTGTTGTGGCATGTTGATGTTCATAATCCTGGTTGATGGTATGTGCAGAAGATGCATATATCTGGTTGCGCATCAACAATGGAGAGTGACAACAGACTAACGATTGTGCCTTCATCAGAAACACAAATGATTGATATCAATAGAAGTAACTCAAGCATTGATGGTCAAATGATGGAGCAATTTTATATTAATCAAGGAATGGAAGTACCGGCAGCACCCAAAGTTGATCCGCAACAGCTTGCACAAAACAGATGTAACGCAATGTTACGTTACAAGGAGAAAAAGAAAACTCGAAGGTATTGATTATTAGTTCTAGAGGTGGAAATTTTGATCCATTTACATATGTATGAATGGGTACAGGTTTTGCTTTATTTCTAGCGGGTCAAATGGGTCAAATTGAAATAAATTGGTTACGTATATAGGAAACGGGTCAAATGGGTGGATATGACGAAAGCCGTCCGAAGGGTATCTTTAATGCATCCGCCCTCTTACATTATTGTTAAATAATGCAAGTTTTGCAAATCATAACTCAAGCTCTTTTAATCTCTAATGGGTCAAACAGGGGAAGTAAACCTAGCTAAGTAAAAACCGAGTCAAAAGTAGTGTGAAATGCCTTTTTAATACGCACAACCTTTTAAATCATGTTTCCAAAATTACATCTAGATTGTTATGCTATCTGAATAATCTATTTTTTGTAATCTATGTTACTTACAAATTAACTATGTAAAAAAAGTGTTCCAGGGCCAATCTGACCAACCAAACCCGTATTGACCTCAAACCAAGCATTATTTGTTTAGTCTCGTTACCCTATTCACCCATTTTGCTACTGCTATGCTAACAGGTACGAGAAGTGCATCCGTTACGAGTCACGAAAGGCCAGAGCCGATACAAGAAAACGAGTAAAAGGCCGATTCGTCAAGACCATCGAATGAACAAATAAAAGTACACTATTATTTATTTATTTGCGGTCGAAAACGAGCCGACCCTAGTTTGATAAAAAGGAGGGAGTTGAATATTGGTTACTTTTGTTAGCACATGCCCCCAGTGTTACGGTTACCTACGACTATTTGAATAATAAAAAAAAAAGTCGCTTGTAATGTATGTCAAATGGTGAATGAAATCAGTAATGATTTTATATATCTTGAAGGTGCCAAAAGGTGTGCAATATGACCGACGATATGCCATCAGACCTGGGATCCTCGTCCTGTCAACACCTGCCACGAGGCGATTAAACTTCGTAATTTGTAATCAACCTTGAACCTATAAACCAATTATGAGTAGAGCTTAAGAGTCTTAATACATTTAATCTGAATAAAACACGTCTATTTTATGTATTAGTTTATGATGAGAACCATTAACTATGCGAGATTGTGTGTTTTTGTCTGGTGTTCCCATCTTATTTTGCAACGGCTAGCATTTTGAAAGTAGGAGAGTTTTCTGGTGCAAAACCGGACCATGTCTGGCTGAAAGCCTGAAACTGAAGACTTCCTTTTTAGCAATCGTGGTTTTTTCGATTTGTTCACCGGGCCTGAGCTCACCAAACCGGACATCATACTACTTGATGGGTGTTCGTTTGGTTCCTGAAGCATCTGATAAAACCGGGCTCTTAACCGGACTTAGACCAATGATAAATTTCTCATTTCTTTTTTGAAACAGGTTTTTTTTTTTCTAAATAAAATATCTCTTTTTCTTAATCCCCTTGATTTCTTCGTCTGCGTGTTTCCGGTTGATTTACAGCCCTAGTATATATAAATGTTTATGAGATTAACTGATATCAGAGGTGTAACTAAAGTGCTCAAGGGTCCAAGCCCTGTCACAAATAAAGGCGTAGTGTAACCGAGTGTGATCAACGTACTGTCTTATTAGGTTAGGAACGTAAATTTGTTACTAAAAATATTTAAAAAGACCAAATTTTTTGAAGTCCTTATTTGCCACTAAAAACACTAAAAGAGCATATTTGCTATCGAATGGTAAGTTTGTCATCAAAAGAGTAAATAAGGCACTCATTTTTTTAAATAATCTTAGTTTTAGTTAATAATAGACATATTAAAGTTATTTTTTTATATGTTCAACATAGTTTTGCATACTCGCTATAAAATACAGAAAAACATGTTTTGGTACTTGGTGTTAATATTTTTACATGGTAAATATCTCTATAGAAAAATAATAATATTTTCTATTGTTTAACGACGCATGCATCAAGTTCAACTTAGTGCAAAAGTAGGTTTTCAGGATGAGGATCCTACTAAGGATCATTTTCGGCTTTGTAAGATAATGACGTAGTTACAAATCGAGATCTTAAGATCCGACTATGATTTTTTTTTTTCAAAAGCGACAATAGTTTTATATATTTCTATGTAATATCTTATATGATAGACAAATTTAAATAAATGACATGAAAATTCAAAGTTCAAATACCGCATTACTAGACAATTAAATATATTGCAATACATACAAGCATAGAGTTACTTCATGCTTCAATGGCAAAGTAAACAATTTGGATACAACAGAAATACGACATATATAAGTAGACCTATTTCATGTTTCAATCTCATGTTTTAATCGTTAAATAAACAATTTGAGTACAAAAGAAAGCCGTAATTGACAAATTTCATAAAAAACCCTAGCCAAATATGACAAAACGCAAATAGGGCCTTGTATTAGGATCGAATAAACGATCTCATGATTTTACGTGCGATCCTATAATCCTACTCTGATTGTGATCCTGCTACAATCCCGATTGTTTTTCATAGGTGGGGTATCTTACGATCCCGATCCCGATCCTTACAACCATACAAAATACTCTTATTTTATGTGTTATGTATGTATAGATCACATTATTAAGTTATGATATCTAAATAAAATAAATAATATGTTTCGCACATGGATGGATATTATTTGGGTGTAGTGAAACAGTTCATAATATCTTACAGATTACCATATCTACCAATATTTCTAGTAGAATGAAAAGATTGGCACATATTTGAAGTTATAAAGAAACCTTTAAAGCTAATTTGTGGACCATAATACATAGGAGAAGATTTTGTTGTTTGTTAGAATCCATACAACTCACAAAGTGATATTCAACATCATGAAATCATAAAACAAATATATTAAGTAGTGTAAATACGTTAGGGCTAATGACTTGAAAATGTATTCAACTTGTCATTTTTTGTTATTGTATGTAACCATCTTTTTTTTTGTTATTGTATGTATCCAACTTGAAAATTCATCCTATTATATGTAGTCTGTTACCTCTCATTTGCAACGTTAGTCCATTTAACTAACGAATAGTTGCAACGTTAGTCCATTTAATTTTTTTTATTTCGGTTTCAGTTTACGAGCAATAATAAAAAAAATGTAAAAATTATTTTTTTTATTTCGGTTTAAGTTTAAGAGCAATAGTTAAAAACAAAATTTAAAAATTAAATTTTTTTATATAGGTTTCAGTTTACGAGCAATAATAAAAAAAATAAAAAAATTTAAATTTTTTTTATTTCGGTTTCAGTTTACGAGCAATAATAATAAAAAAAAATTTTAAAATTTATTAAATTTTTTTAATTTCGGTTTCAGTTTTTTCGAGCATAATAAAAAAAAATTTAAAATTCTATTTTTTATTTCGGTTTAAATTTAAGAGCAATAATTAAAAAATTTTAAAAATTTAAATTTTTTTATATCGGTTTCAGTTTACTGAGCAATAATAAAAAAATAAAAAAGTTTAAATTTTTTTTATTTCGGTTTCAGTTTACGGCGCGGATAATAAAAAAAATACAAAAAATTAAATAATTTTTTTAATTTGTTTCAGTATACGAGCCTAATAATTTTAAAAAAACATCCACAAAATCTTAAAAATGTGTGTGTGCTTTTTCAGTTTTACGAGCCCTAATAAAAAAAATTTTAAAAAATTATATTTTTTATGTCGGTTTTAGTTTCCCAGAGCAATTAATTAAAAAATAAATTTACAAAATTAAATTTTTTCTTTTTATACTCCCGTTCTGTTTACGAGCGATAATAAAAACACACTAAAAAAAAATACATTATTTTCCGTTTTCAATTTCGGTTTCAGTTTACGAGTAATATAAAAAGAAAATTTAATATTTATAAATTTTAATTTCGAGTTTCGTTTTCGAGCAATAATTAAAAAAAAAAGTAAAAAATTAAATTTTTTTTATTTCGGTTTCAGTAAGCCGGATAATAAAAAAATTTAAAAAATTATAATTTTTTTATGTTTTCGGTTTCAGTTTAGAGCAATAATAAAAATTAATTTATTAATTTTTGTTAATTCTTTTTATTATTGCATCGTTCGTTAAAACTGAAACCGAAATAAATAAAACGTGTATAACACCATGTATAAATGTGTTAAAATAACATGTATAAATTTTAAATAACTTGAAAATATATTTATGTAACATAAGTGAATTTGAGTTAATTGCAAACAGTCGTTAGCATAAAGACTAACGTTGGCAGACGTTCGTTAGTAAAAAGGGAACCTTTGCAAATGAGAGGTAACAGACTACATTTAATAGGTCGAATTGCTCAAGTTGGATTCATACAAAACAAAAAAAAGCATGTTAGAATCCATACAACTCACAAAGTGATATTCAACATCATGAAATCATAAAACAAATATATTAAGTAGTGTAAATACGTTAAAACATGAATGATTTTACGCAAGAATTAAAATACTAGCCATATTGTCATCAATTATTTGGTTCAATAAATATATATATTGTGACCGACTTGTTGCAATATACAATCTATCCATGGTTAAACCAAGTTAAATTCCAATCATATCATGGCTAGTCTGGTCCTTAATCTGCGGTCATCTAACACTGTAACCCATGTACATGCACATGCACATGCTATCGCCATGAATGAGTTCACAAAGAGATCTGAGCTCATACCCATTTCTTTATTCCAACTACACCAATATAATGCATTGCATGCAATTATTTTCTAATACCTAAGACAATTTCCTGTTGCACGAATGGTTTTTTATACAGGCTGACATTTCTCTATATATCCTGTTTTCAAGAAGACTACCGCCGTCCACTATGATAAATCTTTCTAAAGGTCTATAGTTGTCACTGGTTAAAAAATACGTAATCTTAACTTTTATGACATAAGGAGTATGGATTGGAAAAAAGCGTCCGCTAAATTTAGAATGAAATAAAGCAGTTTTCAATAAGTAGCTTGGTACATGCTTATTTCAAACGGCTTATGGAGATAGCTGGTTTAAAATAAATTAAAAAATCCTATTTCAAAACGAAATTTTTTAGAAATAAAATAGAGAAGCTACTAAACCCATGTGGCTGCCTTCATGCACTGATACACAAGAAGCTTCATAACTAATATTGCTAAATGCTACTTGCTTCTTCTTATCAGCATGTGCATTGCCCATATCTCTCTTTATTAGCATCCCCCCAAGAACACACACATATACAGTTGTTTCTTATTAAACAATTATCCCTATGCATTGTTTTATGATGTATATATATTAACCTTATACGTACAATAAAGTTATCTGCTGTTTACTAACTAGTTATTTTTCCGTAAGAGCAAAAATGGGGTGTGCGGCTTCTGTTTACAGAGTTGGAGGCAGTAAGAAGCAACTGAAGATCCCTCTAGTCACTGTACTTGTTCCTTCTATACGTATTCCGATCAGTTCTAATATTCAAAAGCCTCTTAAAGGGCTTGTTCCTAAAGATCTTACTGATCGTCTCGCTTCTTTTCGTAATCAAATCTTTCTTCTCGCAGAGCAAACTGGTTTGTCTTCTAACTTTATTTCTGTTAGTTTTAAGCATTATTGAATGATTGGTTCTTTTCTTTATGGATCTGTATATTATGTAAATTTCTGCAGATGTTTCAGCTGTTCCTGAATTGCTACGTGCATTGGAGGAATACTTGTCACTATTAGTTGGCCTCACCGATTCAGGTTTGATCATTTTTTCATATTAGACTTGCTAATCCAAACCGATTATCTGATCAAGTTGGATATGCGTTATAAATTACTTAAAGAAACGATAACTTAATTGGAGGTCTATAAACTACTTTGTAGGCCACCCAAGCATGCATCTGTATTTGTTTAAACCAAACCCTCGAAGAAAAAAAAGATAGGCTGAATCACTAGGATAACCTTAATTTGTTTCAGCAAACCGAAATGCTCTTTTCACATGTTATCTATCATATTCGGTATAAACGAAACTAATCCATCTTTAGAGTGATTTATAAACTAGTTTCTCTAGCTGGGTGACCTTTATTGAAATAAAGTTAAATAGTTGTGTGGCGTCCATATCCATTATCACCGAAAAAAAGTAGTTTGATTGTTTGATGTTGCTTATCTCAAAAAGCTAAAAACATTTTTTTCAAGTATTTCAAAACACCCCCTTAATATAACATTTTAAAGGTATATCCGTATTGATTTTGTTGCTAATTTGTTTGCTAGAACTTGGGTGTCGAGAACTGATTGAATTCAAATGGAAGAGTCTAGACGATGGACAAAAAGTGAGGATTTGTTTTTTCTTTTTTGGTTTTTTGTTACTGGACATAGACTTTGTAGACCATGATCTGATCCTTGCTTTGATGAGCAGGAAATATGCATTGCGGATTCGTGGTTTGAATTGCTATCAGTTGTTCATATGATGGCTATGTTAACATTAATGGAGGCAAATTCAAAATTGATCCCTGATCAAACAGTTTCAAGTGAATCAGTCGAATCAGTTGAATCTACAGATAACATACGGAGTGCTGTTGACTTGTTAATCAAGGCAGCAGGATACTTACAGTTCTGTCTTCGTGAAATTCTAGTCCAAATTCCACCTCATATTAAGTATGTTTAGATTCTTGATAACCATCGATCAATGCACTTTTGCATTAGCGAATCAAGTGGTGTAATTTATTTCAAACTTAATCAGGATGAAGCTGCCTGAAGATTTGCAAGAGAGCGTAATCAAGGCTGCTTATATTCAAGCACTGGGGCAGGTATGTTTTTTCATGGAATCTTTTGATAGGATAAAACATTAGCACTTCATTATCACAGTAATATAATGTATCACAAACACAATCTAGGAGAATTTGGACCCGTTTGGACCACATGAGATCAAAGATAACCCGAATTGACTTTTAAGCAAGTAAGTCGGTCCAAATGGCCTCCTCTAACATATTCTCAAACCGCAATGTATGGCTTTCAGGCAACAGAAATGCAGCTTGCTTCGGCTATTGGATGTAAAAATGCCACTTTATCAGTTAAAAGAAGATTAGCATGCGAGCAACTAAGCTATTTCGGCCAGGCTCATTACTGCTTGTCAACATGTGATAACCTTAACGGATATGGAAAGAAGCATCTGTCATTTATCAAATGGAAGTACCTTGAAGCAAAGGTTTGCATTACTACAGCTAATTCTATCTATGCAACCATTTTCGCATATAAGTGTGTTTAAATGAAGAATTTGGTGATTGATTGTATTCAGGCTGCAGCCTACTATTATCATGGTCTGATCACAGACAAAGGTACCGAACCATCATGCCATATCAGTGCAGTGTGCTGTTTTCTAGCAGCTGAAGAGATTCTAACAGAGAGCAAGAAGGCTTGTTTAAGCTTTTGCCTAACGCTTCCTATAACAAGGTTAGATTGATGAGATTTTCATATAGGAAGTAGTTTTAGAGGTGGCAAAATGCGCTGGACAATCAGTTTGTTTGACGGGTCAAAAGAGAAACTTTTTTGGTAGGACTCAGTTGGGATGGCCCCATAATGCTTTTTGCCCAAACCCTTTTTTGATATGTTTGTAAACAGCGGCAACTATGGTTACAAACTTCATACTTTTTCAGTAATAATATATTTAATCTAGAACAAAATGATATAGTAGGTATTTTGTATTAATAATACTCTTCAAGTAAGTTCGACCATTTTGATATCTCCAGCTTGTAGGGCCTGTTTTTTGCTACTTTTCATATTGACCCGTTACTGATAAAACATGGCCTATATTGACCCATTTATAAGTAAATGAGTCAGTATTAATCCTCTGTGCGAGATTATGTTTTGGGTATTAGCATAATTTGTTGACTTTTTGTATGAAGGGCTCCGGCTGCATGGGGTGCCATGAAGCATTTGAATAAGAAAATTCCTGAAACCGCAGCTAAAAAGTCTCAAATGTACGCCTACCTTCTAGAGGAAGAAAAGTAAGTGACCTACAATTCATTTCATTTACTATCATTGTGAATTACATAGCATATTAACGTGCCGGGTCATGATGGATGCAGGAGTTTGGACGTGCTGCCCAACCTACCTGAGTTTGAGTTATCATTAAAAGCAGACGAGTATCAAATGCCTGATAAAGATGCAGCATGGGAGAGTGAAAAATGGGTTATACCTAATCAGATGCTTAAAACTCATTTAACCGACGACGAAGAAGATGATTAGTAAAAATATGTGCAATGTGACATTGATATTTGGTAGTGTTGGTTGGTTTGTTTTTACAAAGAATGCACATTTTCGTGTATAGAAAGAAAGAGGATATTGTAAACCACATTAATTGGCGTAAATTTTACAATCAGCTGAAGTGTTGCCACTGTATGAATCTCAACTGCAAATCCAAACATCCCTATATGTAATCATGTCAGTTTATCTCAACTCAACATGATTAGTAATACTTAATAAATCTTCTGGAACGAATTCAGTTCAAAAAAATATATGAGGATTGTGCATAAGAAATGATTTTTTTGCAAATTGAAACTAGATATATCAATTGATTTAGCTCACTTTGCAATTTGATGTCATAATTTAGTAACTAAAGCCTAAAGGATGAAATATATATCAACTAGGGTTTTTGACTTAAAATAGCCACGTACTTTCTCAAATGTACTCATATGGTACTTGTACTAAATTTATTACTCATATCACACCTAAACTTTGCATTTCGTGTCAACATGGTCGCATTATTACCGGCTACTGTTAAAACCGGCTACCATTTTTGTTAAAATGTGACGTGTAATTTTTTTTAATTAGGTAAATTTAATGATGACGTGTATACTTCCCATCTGTTTTGCCCTATATCATTTCAATACATCCAAAAACTTATACAAATTATTTCCCCCCAAATCAAACTTAAACCCTAATTGATGAATCATCCAAATTAAACCTAATTAACTCGAATCATGAAGAATATATCCATCACAGTTCATCACGAAGGCACCTTTGCTTACGATCCGTTGGTATATGAATACAGTGATGTTGATGTTGTTGAAAATGTCAATTTGGAAAATTGCAACTATGAAAGACTAATGCAGATAGTCAGGGAATGTTGTCTGTTTCCTATTCACGGTATGTATTTTTGTGCTCCTAAAAAAGATATTGGTAAACATTTGAAACCTTTAAGGAATGATTATGAGTTAGCCAAATTTTGTAAAATTAGCTTATGATAATGGTTTGAACATCATGGTTATGATGTTATAGCTGAGGGTGTAACTGAGGAGGTAGTTGATGAAGAATTAGATGATGAAAGAGAAATGGAGGATATATCATAATATGTTGGTATAGACCATGTAGGTGAAGAAGATGTAGAAATTTCAAAAACAAGACTTAATGACGCTTTTCTAAACAAGTTAGTGGATGGTAAGTTCATCAGTGATAAAGATTTTGGGGCCAAGTTAGATACAAAATCTAGTAGTTTAAGGAAAGCTGAAGTTGAGGATAGTTCTGGAGTCATGTTCAATACAGTTTCAATTGCTGTATGTTGTTGAACTGCAGGACGACCTTCAGCTTCTGGAACAGCTTGAATAAGTACACTTGTTGGCACGTAGGGACCATTAAGTATGCATTTTTTCAGTCCCTCACCATTATTTTTTGTGTCAATGTACCGTAGAAAACGTGATCTCCATTGTGAATATCTTCCTGGTCCAAGCATTGGAGGACGATCTTTTGACCCAGCTGCCATGATATTATTATGCATTTGACTATCTGTCGAGGATGTGTTGACTGGAGTAGACATGATGAATGAATGGTTATTAATTATGAAGTGTGAAAGATTTTGTTGGATCTTAAGTGGATATGATGTGATTGAAATTGTGGTTGTATGCAATTCACGTTCACGGGATTTTACTCGTCTATGATCAAAACCGACAAATGATTAACGGGATTTTACAAGATCACTAGATAACCGTGAATGAATGATCGTTGGTAGTTAATGGTTTGTTTGTTGTGAATGATTTGTGCAGTTTAAGTCCTTCTCGATGGTTTTGGTTTTGGTTTGTTTGGAATTCGGCGCAGTTGGATTATGAAAAAAAAATTATTTTTACCCTATTACCAAAATCTAAATTTGGTGTAAAAATAAGCTAAAAATGCTATAGAATTTTTTTTTATTTTACTTAATTTTTCCCGAAAAAAGTGTCGCTAAAAGGGTGCTTTTATGTTGGGCCTTGAAAATATCCGTAACCAACTTAAGGGTGGCACAGCGTCGATCCATTACTTGTTTATTTTCTCTCGATTTGAGAGTCACAGGGCCTGAAACGAACTTACGGATCAAAAGTTATGGCAGTTTTACTGAACCTTTTTCTTCACACAAGATTTATAGACAAAACACAAGTGATTTTTTTTTTTTTTTTTTTTTTTTTGTCAAAAAAAAACAACAATGAAACTCTGGTCAAATAACGCAATTGGGTCAACAACCGCTACGAGTCTTGGTCAAAACGCAAACGGATTGTTATGTCCAAACGCAATAAAAAAACGGGGTAATCCTTTGGTCAAAACGCAACGATTGTTGGTCAAAACGCAACGAATCTTTATCAAAACGCAGTGGTTGAGATTTGGTCAAAACGCAAAAATGCTCAAACGCAATGGTCCCAATTAATCGAGTAAACGCAGTCAGTTAATAATCTCAAAAATATCCAAAACGCAACCAAATTTTTTTCTTCAAAATAGGGGTTTTGATTCTTTTATATAATTTTACAAATTTTCTTCTAACCAAAACCAATGATCTTTTGGCTTTTGAACCAGTTTAATAAAAAAAATCAAAACGCAACATGAAGAAATAAAAAATTCAAAACATCCACAAAGAAGAAAATCAAAAAACGCAACAGAAGAATAAAAAGGAAACGAATCAAAAAACACAAACATCGAAATTTTGCCAGAATTCAAACGCAACGACGAAATTTTACGATTTCTTTTTCACCAAAAATCGCCTAAAAAATCACCCGTTTTTTTGGACCTTTTAAACTGGTTGTCTCTTGGCACAATAGTAATCTTAATTTTGCCTAGCTAGAATAGGGGGGGGGGGGGGGGGGGGGGGGGGGGGGGGGGGGGGGGGGGGGGGGTGGGGGGGGGGGGGGGGGGGGGGTGTGGTGTGGGGGATTGTCAATATCGTCTCGAGCTTCTCTAATGATACAATAAGTCACAATAGGAGTATATGCAGCGCGGACATACACACATCGTTAAAGTGTGCGTGATCACACACAGGAGAGACGGGGGTATCTTGAGGGAGAGGGTGAGGAGATTAGTCTAGTCGGCGGACCTCATCTGGAGGGTAAGGTGCAATGTGGTGTGCGACAGGCATGACTTTGATAGTTTATGGCAGACTCTTGTCTACTTGTAACACATCGCATGGGAAGTTCAAGCGTCGCGTGGAATGGCCAATGTTGGGGAGGGTGGTTTGTTTGTGAGGGGAGTATATCTATTGTAGATGAGCATGGTAGAAGTATGAGTCATGATGGTTTTTCTCTCTCTCTTATCTATAATATTCAACGTACCTGACGGTTCGCAATATTTCTCAGTACGCCTCGATTTAAGACCTATTGACGTCGAACGTCATGACTAGAAATCCAGAGATAATCACAGCTCGAAACTCAGTGAACTATAAGACTGAGAAAAGTCTAGACGAAGTAGCTGTGCTTATCTAGACGGCCACATTCAGAACGTATATGTATTATTTAGGAGTGTTTGTAGTCTAGTAGACTGAATATAGGTACATTATTGAGTCAGTAGTTTGGTTATATCTCGTTACTATGTGCTGTTATGGGCTTTTGAGCGCTTATTTGTGAATAAGTTATCTCATAAGGTGCTAGATTCCTTGAACAACCGTAGCATTGTTCTCCCAGTAGTGATAAGTGGAGACGCGCTGGATATCACCAGTACTCACAGTACCCCAGATACGCGCAAGTGACGCAATAACGGATTGACTGCTAGGGGTATAGAATGGGCGTTTAAGACACTACCGGCATTAGCGACGCATCGTAGTGTTTCTCGAATCTATAGAGACGATGGTATACGCCATCGAGCACTAGAGTGACATTAACACTGTCTATTATATCCATTCTATAACAATATCGAAGCGCCGTCTAAAGTGGCCTCACCGACATTATAAGCTACGTCAACATGCTCCATCGCTTAGTAGTGAATCCGAACTGCTTTGTTTAGGAGAGTATCCTCAATAATCTATAGACCAAATTAGACTGCGAACAGTTAATTAGGACAGAGGCATAACCGTATAACTATGCAGCTTCGTTTGTCTGTTGGGTGCACACGCTGGAGCTTCCCATGTAGTGCATCAATATCAGAAAGGATGAGAGCCTAGTATCTTAACTAGAGTCCTGTGCACTACTTGTTACACCAGGGGTCTCTGATGTCTATTCACAACTGAGATACTCTCGCTCTATAACAGGGTTAGACCGATTCCGGCGCATCTCGCTCATGTATAAGGTAATGGTGACACATGCGGCAGCCAATCGTAAGATACATTTCCCTTGCTGACTGTCATCTGACCAGTGTACACTAGATAGGTTAAAGATACAAGAAGTGGAGGTCCAAAAAGGCACACCGTCCATGGGGATACGGTATCTTGGCATGAAACCCAGATTGTACATAGTTTCTTGTCTCAGGCACCTGGTGTCGGGGTATAATTGAGCAACTCTTCAGACCAGCACCATGTCAAGGACAACTTCGTAACATCGCCAGTAGGCGACACACCAACGAAGGCTAATTACTACGAGATGCGCCCATCCGAGACAGAGCACTCACCACTAGTCGGGATGGCAAAGTACATCACACGTGCCCATGCTCCACCAGGAGATAACGTCGCAACAACGCGGTCGTTGTCGAGTGACGTGCGTAGCAAAGACATTACGTAACCCCCTCACCCATAGGGGATCTGCGAGATACATTCAGCGGCAGGAGACCTCTGAACTGTTCTGGCACGAGAAGTAGCGATTATTTTCGCTTGGCTCATGACCACAGAATACATTTATAAGCATACGGAGTGATGTAAGTGAGAGCAACACTTTAGGAATCCGAAAAATAAGTATTTATGATCCCCATATCTCATTGCTCTATTATAAAGCTTAATATCCCACCAATTACACTAGATACCACCTACGACATTGAAATGGCCGATGGAAACCTAGTAGGCACTAATACCGTTATCTAGGGTTGCACTCTGATTTTGCTAAACCAACCTTTCGAAATTGATCTCATGCCGATTAAGCTCGGTAGTTTTGACGTCGTCATTGGTATGGATTGGTTATCCAAGTATCATGCTAGAATTATCTGTGACGAGAAAGTCGTCCACATCCCCATCGACGGTGAAACTTTGATCATCCGAGGTGATCAAAGTAAAACCCGACTAAGCCTCATATCCTGTATTAAAACCGAAAGGTATATATCCAGAGGATATCAAGTTTTCGTAGCCCAAGTAATGGAAAAGAAGTCAGCCGAGAAACGATTGGAAGATATACCAGTAGTCAGAGAATTTCCGAAATTTTTTCCCGAAAATCTACCTGGCCTTCCTCCAGTTCGCCAAGTAGAATTTCAAATTGATTTAATTCCAGGAGCGGCACCAGTAGATCGAGCACCCTACAGACTAGCTCCTTCAGAAATGCAGGAATTATCAGATCAACTACAAGAGTTAGCAGATCGAGGTTTTATCTGACCGAGTACTTCGCCTTGGGGAGCTCCTGTCTTATTTGTTAAAAAGAAAGACGGATCTTTCAGAATGTGTATCGATTACCGGGAGTTGAATAAACTCACCGTGAAGAATCGTTACCCATTACCAAGGATCGATGATCTATTTGACCAACTTCAAGGTTCGAGTGTTTACTCGAAGATTGACTTAAGATCAGGCTATCACCAACTGAGAGTCAGGGATGAAGATATTCCCAAGACTGCTTTCAGAACACGGTACGGACACTACGAATTCCAAGTGATGCCGTTTGGTTTAACTAACGCACCTGCTATGTTCATGGATCTCATGAACCGTGTGTGTAAACCATACTTAGATAAATTTATGATAGTGTTCATCGATGATATTCTCAGCTACTCCCGTAACAAAGAAGAACACGCATATCACCTGAGAATAATCTTGGAATTACTCAAAAAGGAGAAATTATATGCCAAGTTCTCTAAATGTGATTTCTGGATTAGTATCGTGCAATTTCTCGGGCATGTGATTGATAGTCAAGGAATTCACGTTGACCCCGCCAAGATTGAAGCAGTTAAGAATTGGGCATCTCCTACCACACCCACAGAAGTACGCCAATTCTTAGGACTCGCCGGCTACTATCGGAGATTCATCAAAGATTTTTTGAAGATTGCAAAGCCTTTGACTGAATTAACCCAGAAAAACAAAAAGTATATCTAGGGAGAAGACCAAGAGTCAGCTTTCCAACTGCTAAAACAAAAATT
>BQNB010027065.1:0-57971 GCA_026074375.1 Tanacetum coccineum
CGGCCGATCAATAGAGGGGTTTAGGGATCCTTTATTTTTTGTATTTATAGGCTCCTAAAATAATCTTAGATAAAGCCTAATTAGAATTTGTTTCCTAATACAATTCTTTTTTTTTCTTTTTCTTTTCTTTTTTTTCCTTTTATTCGGCCGACTAGGCCCTTTGTATTTTTTTTATTTTTTTTTCTAATTATTATTTATATAATTACTTGTATTTTCTTAAATTTTTATAAAAACCTTAACTAATTTGACTATACCTTTTTGCTTAAACGAAATTCACTAGACTTTTAAAAATAACTTTTTTAACTTTTCATTTTCAACCTAACTTTCCTAAAATAGAATTTTTACATTTTTCTTAACTTACCACTTAAAATCTAAACCTATCTTAGATTACTAACACAAAAATACGTATACGTAATAATACTTACACATTTAACACGAAAACGCTCAAATCTCAATAATCATTTCCTTGTCACTCAAAAGTGAACGAAATGAACTTAACCAATTTCACCACTATTCCAATCTCATTGAGATGATCACACTCAATGGATTGATTACCAATACCTCACATAACCCACATAAACTCATATAAACACACAGAATCACATACACCATATATTGCAACAGGCACATAAGTCAATACTAACGGTTTGACTAACCTGCTCAAATCATGGTTGTCACATAAAAACCCTATTGTACTTCCTTTAACTCATGTTTTAATCAAGTAAGGTTTATTTAATCATTCAATATGTCTAAGTGTTGTTTGATTCATCTATGTTCTTGCTTTATCTATAACATGCTTGGCTAAACCTCCTATTGTGTTTATTTATGATTGTATGAAACCTAGAATGTAGATCTTAGTGGTGTTGCTTCTTGTGATAGATATGCATGTTAGGTCTTAGAAAACCAACTTTTGTCTGTATCGCTGTTGATATGTCTAGGAAAACATGATTGTGTAGAAAGGATACCATCGGGTAACAGTCTTTATACTACCTTACTTGTGCGTTGCCTTAACGGAATACTAAGTAGACGGCGGGTTCGTGTAATTCGTTCATGACTTAGGAAATAATTACACAGATCATCACAAGTGTAACAAAGCAACAACACTAGGAGAAGCAATCTAGAGAGTAATACATGATTAAATAAACAGAGTCTTTTATTATATTGTTATCACCAGTAGCATAGATTTATATTTAGTTTAATAGCTAAAACCAACCACCTCTCCAATTATATGATTTACTTGCTTTCCATAAAATATAAAAACACAAAAAAGAATCTTCCCTCAACCCTTAGAATTCTGTTAGACCGTGATCAAGCCTTCCCAACCTATTCCCTGAGTGAACGATAACAACCCCCCGAGTCTTGCCTATACTACTACTACTACAACGATTAGGTGCTCTACCTAGGGAGTTGTAAAACTTCGTGTAGAAGTCTAACGACGACCGCATCATGCGTTTATTTGACTAAGTCTTTAATTCCATTGACTTGAGGAGAAGTGCAGCGCACAAAGGATAAGTGCGGCGCACATTTGCACTTTAGGGCTTGATCTTTATCTTTTGCCTATAAATACTCGATCTTTGTTGTGTTTGAGCTTGGGATGTCTTCAAGTGAACCTGCAAGCAATTCATGCTATTAAGTATCAAAAGTTCACGAGAAATGATTAAATATATACAAATAACGCCACCTTAACATGTATAATTTAGGCGTTATGAAATCCCTCCACACTTAGCTGTTGCTTGCCCTCAAGAAATCAAAGCGAGAAAATAAAATCATTTATCATGACGTGTAGAAAATTTGGATTTTACAAGTGTTTACAGGTTTAGCTAACTTTTCAGGCATTGACATATAACATAGCACCTCATATAACGATTTTCTTAAGAGATGATTTGGTTTTTTAATTTTTAGCCCAATCGAGCTTGAGTAAGACTTTATCTTCGAGAAGCTGATAAGCTTGATTTGGTGTTTTATATAGGAAAATACCACCACCTGCGGTATTTAGAGCTTCTTGGGTTATTTCGCTGAGACCATGATAAAATATTTTGATAATATTGCCTTTGGACAGATTATGACCATGGAAGTTTCAGAGCATTTCTTTCATACGAAGCCAAGCATCAGTTAGAGATTTGTTTTCATGTTGAGAAAAGGCACGGATTTCTTCGAGGAGTCGGTCGAAAAGAGTTGGGGGAAAGAATCGGCTAATGAAAGCAGTTCGAAGTTCATCTCACGTTTCAATAGTTCCTTCGTTGAGTTCGTCCAGCCATGTTTTTGCTTCTCCAGTGAGTGATAGGGGAAACATCATCAGGCGGACAGCTTCATTTTTGGTATCTCTGTATTTAAACATATCGCAGATTTCGAGGAATTCATGAATGTGTTTATGAGGATCGGTTTTAGTTCTGCCATCAAATTGGTTTCCTTTGACGAGAGTCAAATGGTTACCTTTAATAGCAAATTCGTTTGTGGTTTCAGGAATGGTGATTGCGAAACCGAGAGTCGGAGCGACAACACGGTCGGCAGCCTACATGGGTTCATCATCCATTGGATCGTAATTTCGAAGAATATCAAGAAAGTGACGGAAGTAATTGATGTCAAGAATTGACGGTTAGACAATTCTAGGGTGTTGAGGTAGATTATTTCTTTGATCGTATGAAACTCTTCTGTTTCGTCGTCGAAGTCTTCGATTCAGAGTGCGTTTAGGTTCGGGTAAAGGTTTAACAAGTTCAGAATTAGAAGCACGTGTATGCATCCAAAGGAGAAATTTGTTTGGGTCAGTTTGCCAGAAAACTGTACGGCGATTTTTGAAAAAGAGGGGGAGTTAAAGTAATTTTCTAGAGTTGACTACAGAATAGCTTAAAAAATCCCCGGCAGCGGCGCCAAAAACTTTGATGTGTTTCAAAAGCTTTAAATTTATAATGACTGAAAATACCAATTTTATTGTAGAGAAACACACGGGTAAAAGTATAACCCACGTATGTAGTATAATATTTTTAGGTAAGACCAGGTCGTCCACAGGGATATGAGTAGTATTCTAATAATCAGAAAAACAGACTAACAATTTTGTAAATAACTTTTTACCAGTGATAATAAAGATGACTACTCGGATAGTTGAAAAAATTCATAAGTGTTGGAAATGATCTTAAAAATGGAACCTTTAACTTACAAAAAGGATTTCTCGTCAGAAAACATTTTCACAAATTAACTTAATTAACTCAAGACTTATATTTAGTAGACTAGACCAAATGTGTCACTCAAATAGTTTAGTTACTTATTATATCAAAGCTTATTTTGTTTACCAATTTACGAAAGTGGATTTCTCGACACAGACGGTAAAGATCATAGACAAATCTTTAAAACCACATAGATCATAACGGGTCTTTCGACCTATACCGATATGATTATATAATCTAAGTTGATAAGCAAAAACCGATAAGATAGGATATAACAGGATTGCAACATAAGCTTGAGATTAAAGAGATCACGATCATACCAAACACTTATTCATTATCATAACATCACCGAGTAGTCATGAGAGATTTAGCCTCTCATGGCTAAGTGGTTCATAACATAGCTTGATTCAACAATAAACTTCATTATTTCACTAAACTAGTATGATGATCTTCTTCGTTCTTGGTTGTTTGATCTTGATTTCTCCATGAGGGTATGGCGTTTTATGTTTGGTGGATGTTTGGAAACGTCTTGTGAGGGAAGAGGTGTGTGTGAGATTGTTATAAGGAGAAATAAAGAAGGGATGATTTGATTTGCTTGAAATTCGTCCCTATTTATAGGCTGTGTGAGGGGTGAAAGTGCGGCGCACAAAGATATTTGTGCGGCGTACTTGGTGATTAAATGCGAGGGAATTAAATGTTTAGTGAAGAAGTGCGGCGCACAAGAGAATATGTGCGGCGTACTTAGGGTATTAATGTAGTAGCATTTAAGTCTTCATTTATTCTGCACGTCAGATAGAAAGTGCGACGCACAAAGAAAATTGTACGGCGTACTTGTGGAGTTAATGTGTTTATTTGACTAAGTCTTTAATTCCATTGACTTGAGGAGAAGTGCGGCGCACAAAGGATAAGTGTGGCGCACATTTGCACTTTAGGGCTTGATCTTTATCTTTTCTTTGTATATTGTTTTCTTTAGCATATAAATACTCGATCTTTGTTATGTTTGAGCTTAGGATGTCTTCAAGTGAACCTGCAAGCAATTCATGCTATTAAGTATCAAAAGTTCACGAGAAATGATTAAATATATACAAATAACGCCACCTAAAACATGTATAATTTAGGCGTTATCACCACTCTTCAAATCCAACTTCGTGAAGATAGTAGCACCACTAATCTGGTCAAGCAAATCATTAAGGCGAGGGATAGGAAACCTGTACCTTACAGTAATCTTGTTGATGGCTCGGCTGTCAACACACATACGCCATGATCCATCCTTCTTTGGAGTCAATAGGGCAAGAACAACACATGGGCTCATGCTTTCATGAACGTGACCCTTAAAAATCAATTCTTTAACCTACCTACGCAACTCCTCATGCTCTCCTGGGCTCATTCTATAATGTGGCCTGTTAGGCAATTATGAACCAGGCTCCAAATCAATATGGTGTTGGATGTCACGCAAAGGTGGTAATCCATCAGGCAACTCATCAGGGAAAACATCAGAAAATTCCTCAAGTAAAGGAATCATAGCCTCAGGAATTTTGCTATCCTTAGCCACTTCCTTCCCTATTAGCACAAAAACATCATCGCCCATCTCCAATTCATCCTGAAACTGTGAAAGTGTTAGTAAAGTACCAGTGGGCTTGTTGACTACCTCTTTGGGCTTATTCGGCATCAAAGTTATCTTCACACCGTCAAACAGGAAACTATAAGTATTAGCTCTCCCGTTATGTGTCGTGTTACGATCATACTCCCAAGGCCTACCCAACAATAAGTGACAAGCATCCATGGGCACCACATCACACCAAACACTATCTTTATATGTTGTTCCCACAAAAAAAAGCAACAAGCACACACTTGGAAACAGTTACCTCACCACCTTTCTTAAGCCACTATAACTTATAAGGTTTGGGACGATTCTCTATTTTCAACCCTGATTTTTGAACCGCCTCTTCAGCTATCAAATTATCACAACTCCCTAGGCCAACCACAAAGGTGCAAACCTTACCCAAAATAGTACAAGTTGACTGAAAGATGCTGTGCTCGAGCCAATCATCGTCAGCAGCCATTGGTGTCAAGCAAGAGCGCCTCACCATCAAATTCACCCCTACATCCCCACTCACAATCTCTTCTTCATATTGTTCATCATCAAACACTGATGGTTCTTCATAATCGTTATCCGCCAAACCATTCTCTTCCCATTCCTTATCAGCAAATAAGTGCCTTTTCTCGGCCTTCTTACACTCCGACTGTCGGTGACCAGGTTCACCACAGTTAAAGCATTTCAAACCACTACTTCCAACCCCCTTAGGAATTGGTCCAGTATTACCACCACCCACTTTTGTATGATTGGGAACAAATCGAGAAGTCACGTTACCCGAACCAGAACTACCTCTGGTTATGGTAGGAGAAGATGAACTTCCAACCCGTCAGTTCTGTTTTTCAAAAGCTAATGCCCGTTGATATGCATCAGAAAGCGTTACCGGATCAAACATGTTAACAGAATCCATGATCTGGACTGTTAGACCACCAATATAACGAGAGACAAGTTGATCATCAGTCTCTTAAATATCATTTCTTGTAATTAGTTGGTAAAATTCGGTTGTGTAATCTTCAACAGACTTGGTCCCCTGTTTCCGATTTTGTAACCGCTGGTACATCAACCGTTGGTAGTTATGAGGAATAAATTTTTCCCTTAATAACTTCTTCATCTTCCTCCAACTGGTGACCCTTGGCTTTCCAACCCTCTCCCTTGTCAGTTTCAATTGTTGCCACCATACAGATGCCCTACCACGTAGCTTGGTAGCGATTAATGAAACCCTTTTGTTTTTCAGGAACCTCCTTGAATTCAAACACCTCTTCAACCGCAACAAGCCAATCAATGAAACCCTCAGGATTCAAAGTATTCCCATCAAACTTAAGAATATTGACTCTCATTCCAGACTCCCAACGTCTATTATCCTTCCTTTGATCTCGCCTTTGTCGATATGGTTCTTCATTAGAAGATGAACCGCCACCCTCAAAGAACGGGTTTTTTGACTCTTCACCTTAACTTCCCTGACCGTTACGATCCCTATGTCTTCTTGGATTCATCATGTCATTCACAGCCAATTGATCAACAAACTGATCTAATCGCTCCTACATTCTTGTCATAACACGCTACTCAAATTCTTGTACATAAGCTTCAATAAGAGGCCTATTTCTCCTTGGAGGCATCTTAACAGGAACTTTGGCTCTGATACCAACTGATGTAGTCTAAAAACAAGAGATAACACAAATCGATCGTGTTGATTCACACGAATATCAGGATTGATCCTTCCAACAATCGTTGATTCGAACGAATACCGATTATTAGGATAATTTAGCAAAACGGCCAAAATTTGACTTTTTGTATTTCTTGAACTGAATAGCTAGGGTTACAATACACTTATTAAATAGGAAAGCAAAACTGAAATGGGCCTCAAAAGACAAACGGGCCGAAAGTTATTCTAAAAACAAAAGTCCAAAAATCCTAAAAAACACAAAAATGTAAATAACTCCTAAAATATAATGATTCGGGGCTCGAAGCTATCATTTGTTGGGTTACAACGGCATTCTCCTCGTTCCAAGCTTCAAAACGGCTGGTCCTGGGCCTGAAACGGACTATGTGAGCCAAAGTTATGCCCATTTGAATAAAGGGTCTTTCTTCACACGATCTTGGGCCTCCAGAAACAAAATGGCCCGTTCTTCAATACTTAGGCCTGCATCATTCCCCCCTGGGTAGATAAAATTCTCCCTCGAATTCACAACAAGGTCATCATTAGATGAATCACCATGATAAGGCAACAAGTGCTTCACATTAAAGACATCAGAACATCGAATATGGCTTGGTAACTTCAAATGGTAAGCATTAGAGTTAATTTTCTTGACAATTTCCAGCGGGCCAATCTTCTTAGCTGACAACTTATTATATTCACCAACTGGGAAACGATCCTTAGTTAAAACAGCCCACACAAAGTCACCCGCTTCAAAATCTACCTAAACCTATCTGCCGGCTTTTGATCTGCATCTTGCTGTACTTGGAATTAGCTCGAGACCAAGTGTCACGAACACTTTATGAACTTCACCCGAACCCTGTCAACAAAAATCCAGTCAACTTTCTTGGGACAGAACAAAAACAGGAAGAGGACATTAAATCAAGAGGTCCACGTGGTTGAGCAGAATAAACCACCTAAAATGGACTAAACCCGGTGCTTCGGTTGACAACATGATTATGAGCAAACTCGGCTTGACATAACTTCTGATCCCATGCCTTCACATGATCACCACCAAACACTTTAACAGATTACCAAGTGTTCAGTTAACACTATAGTTGCCCATTTCAGTTTGAGGTGAAGCACTACTCAAAAATTGAGTTGGTGTGTCACCATCTTCCACAAACTACGCCAAAAGTGACTCAGAAACTGAGTGTCGCAATCAAAAACAATAAAGGAAGGTAAACCATGTAAACGATAGACATCCCTAAAGAAAAGTTGAGCCACATTTACTGTATCTGTTGTCTTCTTGCAAGGAATAAAATGCACCATCTTAGAAAAACGATCAACAACAACAAAGATTGAATCAATACCACTTTGTGTACGAGGTAACCCAACACAAAATGCATGTTGATATCAACCCATGGCTGCACAGGAACATGCAAAGGCATATATAGACCTGCATTAGTAGCCGCCCTTTGAAACTTGACATATACGACACCTCTTGACATAACAATCCACTTCTTTCCTCATAGTGGGCCAGAAATAAGAAGCTTGCACCAACTGTAAAGTGCGATCATGACCAACATGCCCTTCACCATGTAACTCCTTAATAATTTTCAAGCGAAGATTGGTATCAGGAATACATAATTGATTTCCTTTAAAAAGAAAACCATCATGAATATTAAATCTGGGTTTTTGCTTGCTTTGATTTCAACACCTTGCAAAACAATAGAAAAGTATGGGTCCAAAGTTAACTGCTCACGAATAACATCCAACCCTGTCACATCAACTTGCATAGAAACAAGCAGATTACTCCTCCTACTTAAGGCATCAGCAGCTCGATTGGAAATACCGGTCTTGTGTTTGATCACAAAAGTAAACTTCTTAAGAAATGACAACCAACGCCCATGCTTATGTGACACCTTATCTTGAGTGCGAATATGCCTTAAAAATCATGGTCAGTGAACAAGACAAACTCCTTGTGAAATAGATAGTGACGTCAATGCTTTACAGCTCATACCACCGCATAAAATTCTAGGTCATAACTAGTGTAACTAGACTTCGGCTCCGTCAATTTCTTACTAAAATAGGCAACAGGCCGACCACCTTGACTTAGAACACCCCCAATTGCAACCTTTGAGGCATCCGTATGAAGTTCAAAAACTTTAGAAAAGTCAGGCAATACCAGAATTGGTGTTGTAGTAAGCTTTTCTTTGACAACCTGAAAAGCTGACTCCGCCTCCTCCGTCCACACAAATGACTTTCCCTTCATGCAATCTGTCAAAGGGGCCATAATGGAACTAAAATTCGGGATGAACCGCCTATAAAAAGAAGCTAGCCCATGAAAACTTCAAACCTCAGTAATGGTAGTTGGAGTTGGTCACTCCTGAACAGCTGCTACCTTAGACTCGTCCACCTGTATTCCTTCACCAGAAACAACATACCCCAAAACAAAACCTTATGGGTTATGAACACACATTTCTTCATGGCTGCATAAAAACTATCCTTGCGAAGTAAGGTCAAGACCTGCCTCACATGGCTAACATGCTCACTGAAAGAAGCACTATAAATGAGAATGTCATCAAAATAAACAACCACAAACTTCCCAGTAAAAGGTCTAAGCAACTGATACATCACACACATAAATGTGCTAGGTGCGTTTGATAAACCTAAAGGCATCACTAACCACTCATACAATAACAACAAAGAAAGACACATAAACAAAAAAAAAATATAAAAACAAGAAATTAACCTAGAAAAAAGAAACCCTCACGCGTCTTGAAGGCAGTTTTTTCATTGCAGTCATTTAGGTCTAGAAGAAAACTAGTAATACCCACTCTTAGAATCCAACTTCATGAAGATAGTAGCACCACTAATTTGGTCAAGCAAATCATTAAGGCGAGAGATAGTAAACTTGTACCTTACAGTATTCTTGTTGATGGTTCGGCTGTCAACAAACATACGTCATGATCCATCCTTCTTTGGATTCAATAGGCAGGAACAACACATGGCCTCATGCTTTCACGAACGTGACCCTTAGAAACCAATTCTTCAACCTGCCTACGTAACTCCTCATGCTCTCCTGGACTCATTCTATAATGTGGCATGTTAGGCAATTGTGAATTAGGCTCCAAATCAATATAGTGTTGGATGTCACGCAAAGGTGGTAACCCATCAGGCAACTCATCAGGGAAAACATCAGAAAATTCCTTAAGTAAAGGAATCATAGCCTTAGAATTTTTGCTATCGCTTAGCCACTATCCTTCCCTATTACCCTACAAAAACATCCATCGCCCATCTCCAGTTCGTCCTGAAATAGTTAAAGTGTTAGTAAAGTATAACCCATGGGCTTGTTGACCTACCTCTTTGGCTTATTCAGCAATTCCAAAGTATCTTCAGCACCATCAAAACAGGAAACTATAAGTATTTACTAAAATAATAATTTAAATTTGTGTTGGTGGGTGTGATGGGGAGGGTGGGGTGTGTTGTGCACTCCCGTTATGTGTCGTGTTGCTAACAACTCCCAAGGCTACCCAACAAAATAAGTGACAAGCATCTGTTGGGCACCTAACATCACAGACACCAAACACTATCATTTATTATGTTGTTCCCACTAGAAAAAGCAACAAGGACAACACGCTGGAAATATTTGTTATTATTTTATAGGTTGTTGGGCCTCACACCTTCTTAAGCCACTGTAACTTGTAAAGTTTTGGGACAGATTCTCTGTTTTCAAACCCTAATTTCTGAGCAGCCTCTTTACTATCCAAATTATCACAACACCCCTGGTCAACCATAAAGTGCAAAACCTAACAGCGCAAAATAGTAAAACAAGTTACCTGAAAGATGTTGTGCTTGAGCCAATCATCGCCAGCAACCTTTGGTGTCAAGCAAGAGCGCCTCACCATCAAATTAACCCCCACATCCCCACTCACAATCTCTTCTTCATATTGTTTCAATCACTACAAACATGGTGTTTCTTCAGTAATCGTTATCTGCCAAACCCATTATCTTCCCATTATCCTCATTATCAAATAAGTGCTTTTTTTCCGAGCTTCTACACTCAGACTCGGTGACCAGGTTCACCACAGATAAAGAATTTCAAACCACTACTATTCCATCCCCTTAGGAATTAGTCAAGTATTACCACACCCATATTGGGACTTAAATGACATCAAGATGATTCTTAGAATTACTACTGCTCAGGTACATAATGGAAATTATTTCAAGTAGTTAGTACTGGTAGTATAAAGTTACCACTGCTAGTTACTACTGTTAGTATAATTTAGTACTGTTAGTATAAACTTACTGCTGTTAGTTGAAGTTAAGACTGCTCATAGTTGAAGACTGAAATATAAGCTAGGTAGTTAGTGCTGCTAGTAGTAAAGTTAAGAACTGCAATTACAAGTACTAATTGAGTATATATTAAGTGCTAAGCTAGTACTATGTTAACAACTGCTTATGTTTAATTAGTACTTCTGGTACAACAAAGTTTATCCGCTGAATTACAACTGCTAAGAGAAGACTTACTACTGTCAGAGGATAAATACGGTTAAAGAGATAAATTATTTGGAGACCAAGAATACTTGTAAGATATTATTGATTATTTCAGTACAAGATATGTATAATGTATTTGTTTAAAAGATTACGTTTACTTTTAGAAAAGATCATGATATCTTAGGAAAGTATTGTAAGCCGACTAGGAATCCTTAGTCTATAAAAGGAGGTCCTAGGGCATTAGTTGAGATATAAGTTTTGCATACAAGTTGTCGATTGAATAGCTTCAAGGTTGTAAACCCTAGTACTAGTAAAGAGTACTCGTATTATTGATCTAATAATATTAGAGCGTTTGGTTTTATTCATTGTTCATTCACAATTACAGTTTTATTGATATTACTTCTAGAGTATTAAGGTGTAGATTTCGCATACACTTTAATATACATACAAAGTTTATACAACAAGTTATTTTGGATTTATCCAAGGTAATTTAACCTTAGACAAGCTAAGGAATCAATCTAGGATTGGGATCAACAAGTGGTATCAGAGCTTTTGCTTTGAAACTTTGATCTAGAAGTCATGGAATTTGAATCTGCACAGAGTAGTACTACTGCTAAGCTACCCATACTCAAACTTGGTGAGTATGAGATGTGGGTGATAAGAATCAAGCAATACTTCCAGGTACAAGACTATGCTCTATAGGAGGTCATAGAGAATGGTAACTCATGGGTATCTGTACCACAAACAGCACAAGAGAATGGTACTTCTGTTACAAAGATGTCAGTACCCGTAACTGCTAAAGAGAAGACCAACAAGAAGAATGATGTCAAGGCTAGAAGCTTGCTACTTATGGCTCTTCCCAATGAACATCAACTAACATTCAGTCAGTACACTGATGCTAAAACAATGTTTGCTACTATTGAAACACGATTTAGAGGTAATGAAGCCACCAAGAAAACATAGAAGACACTTTTGAAGCAACAATATGAAAATTTTAATGCATCAAGCATAGAGTCACTTGATTCTATCTTTAACAGACTCCAGAAGATTGTTAGTAGGCTTGCAATTTTGGGTGTAGTTATCACTCAAAAAGACTTAAATTTGAAATTTTTGAGAAGCTTGCCTCCTGAGTGGAATACTCATGTTGTAGTCTGGATGAACAAGGCTGAAATTAAAACAATAAGCATTGATGATTTGTACAACAACTTCAAAATTATTGAACAAAGTGTAAAGAAATCTATTGGTGCAAGTAGTGGTGCTTAAAACTTGGCCTTTATGACTGCTCAAAGCACTAGCAGTACTAATGATGTTAATTGCTAAGCCTGCATATGAAGTTAGTACTGTTAGCTCTAATGTTAACACTGCTGGTCCTCAAGTCAGTACTACTAGCTTCAGTGATAATGCTGTGTATGCTTTCATGGTTGAGAATCCTAATGGTTCTAATCTCCTACAGCAGTACTTAGAGCAAATTCATGAAGATGATCTGGAAGCAATGGATTTGAATTGGCGGCTCTCTCTGCTACGTATGAGGGCAAAAAGGTACTTTCAGAGGACAGGCAAGAAAATTTTCATTAATGCTAATGATACTGATGGGTATGATAAATCAAAGGTAGAGTGTTTCAACTGTCATAAGATGGGACACTTTGCCAGGGAGTGTAGAGCACCAAGAAGCAAGGAGGATCAATTCAAAAATCAAGACAACACCAGGAAGCAAGGAAACAATGAAGACACATCCTCAAAGGCAATGTTGGCTATCGATGGTGTAGGTTTTGATTGGAGTGACATGGCAGAAGAACAAGTTCAGACAAACATGGCTCTAATGGCGTTTTCAGACTCTGAGGTATACAATGATAAAACTTGCTCTAAAACTTGTCTGAAAAACTATGAAACTCTTATGAAACAGTGTGATGATTTGATTATTAAGCTTAATCAAACTGAATTTACAGCAACTACTTATAAAAGAGTTTTAGCAACTCTAGAAGAACAACTTATCACTTATAGAAAGAATGAGGTTCTTTTAAGTGAAGAAGTTGCAGTTCTTAAAAGGGAAGTAGCTTGCAAAGACTATGAAATAAATGTACTTAAAAGTGAGTTTGAAAAAGTTAAGCAAGAAAAAGAGGGTATTGAATTTAAAATTGAGAAATTTGATAAAGCCTTAAAAGACCTAGATAAGTTGTTAGAGAGTCAGATAACTGACAAAAGTAAAAAGGGTTTGGGGCATAATGCAGTTCCTCCACCTCATCCTTTAATCTATAATAGACCTAAAAAGCTTGATTTGTCTTATTCTGGTCTTGATGAATTCAAGGAACCTGAATTTATAGGTTATGGTCCTAAGAATGATAAGCTAGAGTCTAACATTGTTTGTGATAAGAAATCTGATGAAAATACTAATGACTCTTTGGTAAAAGAACAAGTATCTGAAGACACAAGTAGCTTTGTTAAGTCTCCACTTAATGTTGATAAAGAAACTGTTTTTAATGCTGCTAAAAAGGTAGAGTTTGTCAAACCAAAAAATAATGAAAAAACAGTTAAAAAGTCAGTTAGGTATGCTGAGATGTACAGATCACCAAGTCCAAGGGGGAATCAAATAAATTGGAATGGTTAGAAATCCATTCAACTAGGAAGTGTTTTTGTAATGTATAACAAAGCTTGCTTTATTTGTAGGAGTTTTAATCATGTACATGCTCAGTGTAAATGCCATCAAAGGGAAAGGATGGTATATGATAACAATTACAACAAGGTGAACTACAACTATACTACCAATAGGACTCACCCTAATACTCATAGGAACATGGTTCCAAGAGCAGTTTTAATGAGAACTGGCCTAAAACATTTAATGCTGCCAGGACAGTTAATACTGCTCATCCTAAATCTATAGTTTTTAGTGCTAAACCAATGCCATGTTTTTCAAAAACAGCATAATCAACTGTAAAAAGGCCCTTTCAACCAAAAACAGTATTAACCAACAAAAGGTTTACCCAAGAAGTTAATACTGCCAAGGCACAAGCAGTTAATACTGCTAGGCCAAAAGTAGTTAAAACTGCTAGGCCAAATTCTGCAGTTGTTAATGCTGTTAGGGTTAATCTGGCGAATGCTGTAAAGGCCTCATCATGTTAGGTTTGGAGACCTACCAAACCTGATGGTGCATCAATTACCTTAAAGAAACATAATTACATTGATGCACGAGGTAGATCCAAGTCAGTGATGGCTTGGGTCCCCAAAGGAATCTAATTTCCTTATTTTTATGTTCAGGGCAAGCCACAAATGAATGATAAAGGATTTGTTGACAGTGGATGCTCAAGGCACATGACTGAGAACATAGCTTATTCTCCAGATTCAAAGAAGTACCTGATAAGTTATGTTACCTTTGGAGAAGGAGCACATGGTGGTAGAATTACTAGTAAAGGAACACTTAAGACTGATAATCTTGATTTTGAAGATGTATACTTTGTCAATGAGTTAAAATTCAACCTTTTTAGTATCTCACAGATGTGTGACAAAAGAACAATGCTCCTTTTACTGACACAGAATACTTGTATCTTAATCTCCTAATTTTAAAGTTGCCTGATGAAAGATAAGATACTTCTAAAATCCTAGAAAGACAGCCTCATGAACAGTTTTGATATGAAGAACATTGTTCCTAAAGAGTGTTTAACTTGTCTTGTTGCAAAAGCACATCATATAATTAAAAAAAAAAAAAAAAAACACATGATGGTCTGGCTTATCGGGCGAGACTGGTCACATTAATTTTAAGAACATAAACAAGCTTGTTAAGGATAATCTTGTAAGAGGATTGCCTACAAAATGTTTTGAAAATGACCAAACCTTGTTGCTTGTCTTAAAGGAGGAAGCAACTCAGAGCTTCCTTTATTCCAAGGTCTGAATCCCAATTACGAAGCCCTTATTTAAATGATTCCATATGATTTATTTGGTCTACACATTTATGGAGTAGTTTAATGCATAAGAAGTATTGCTTCTGATAGCACTGATGATTTAAGCAGGTTTACATCTGGACTACTTGCTCATTTTTACAACAATTATGGATGCAAACACGGGCGAGAATCCTTAAGCAAATTATCACAGTAAATAAAACAAAAACCGTCAGTGCGATAACGAAAGTAAAAACCATCAGATGACTCTGACAAATGGACAACAAAGATTTAAGACACTAAAGTTATGGATGATTTTTTGCAGAAAAAAAGGTATTAGGAGATAATATAGTGTAGCAGCTCCCTTAAGCAGAATGGTGTGTCTGAGAGGAGAAATAGGACAGTAATGTGGCTGCTAGAACCTTTTGGTGTTTTTTTGCTTTTTGGTTGGTGAGTGGGTATGTTTGCTGACTCTAATTACCTATCAAATTATTGGCTGAAGCAGTACTACATCTTGCTATGTACAGAATAGGGTCTTAATAGTCAAGCCTCATAACCAGACCCTTTTGAGTCTTTAGAAGTTTTAACCACGCTAAGCTTTATAGACCATTAGAATGTCATGTTAGCCATTCTTAATACCTTAGACCGTTTAGGCAAGTTTGGATGGCAAAAGTGGATGAAGGTTTTCTTTTTGTGGGATATTCCTTGAGTAGTAAACAGCTTTTAGGGATACAATACTAGAACCAGTAGAGTAGAAGAAAACTTGCAGATATGGGTTCTTAGATGAATAAGCCTATGATAGAAGCGGAATTTCCAAAGTGATGTATTGGATATTGAATTTCTCTAACCCAATCTATGTATTATATACCAGAAAGATGAGGAATCACTCGTTAATGAATCTACAGGTACACAAGGAGAGCTTAATGCAGGTACATTTACACAGAAAGAAGAAATCAGTAAAGATTGCATTGTGATGCCAATTTAGAAAGATGCTTCATACTTTGATTCACCTTCCAAGGATGTTGATAATGGTGAACCAAAATCTGCTGCTGATGATCAAAAGCAGATTGAAGATGGTCCAGATAATGAGAATGATGAAAAAGATAAGCCTAAAGATAATAGCGTCCAAAAAAAAAAAAAAAAAAAAAAAAAAAAAAAAAAAAAATAAAAAAAAAAAAAAAAAGAAAAATAAAAAAAAGGAAAGTAATGCGGTCTAACAACATCATTAATACTGCTCAACTTCCTGAAGTTAATACTGGTAGTTTTAAACTTAATATTGTTGATCCATCAGTAAGTACTGCTAGTTCAAATGATCAAGATAGCCCTAAAGATATGTTCAAAATGGGAGCTAGTCATACACTAGAAGCCACTCATGTTGAGTTCTTCAGTGATGAAGATGAGCCAGAAGTTGATTTGGGGAACATCACAAATTCCTTTACCTGTTTTAACCACATCCTATACAAGAATTCATAAGGATCACCCAATTGAAAATGTAATTGGTGATGTGAAGTCATCTGTTCAGACAAGAAGAATGACAAAACCTACTTCTGAACAAGGGTTTCTTAGCACTGTTTATGTAGAGAAAACACATGACACCCTGAATACTTGTTTATATGCTTGTTTCTTATCACAGATTGAACCCACAAGCATTGCTAAAGCTCTATCTGATTCATCTTGGGTGGAAGCAATGCAGGAAGAACTTCTGCAATTCAAACTCTAACAGGTTTGGATACTTGTAGATTTGCCTATTGGAAGAGGGCCATTGGAACAAAATGGGTCTTCAGAAACAAGAAGGATGAAAGGTGGGGATTGAGTAGATTAGGAATAAAGCAAAAGGCTTGGTAGCACAGGGTCATATAAACAAAAAGAAAGTTAACAGACTATGAATAAGTTTTTGCTCTCAGGGCATAGAATGAGTGCAATAAACGTTTTAAGCCTATGCATCTTTTACAGGGGTTTTCTGGTATATCAAAAGGAATTGAAGAGTGCCTATCTTATATGGAACTATTGAAGAAGAATGTTTAATGTACTGCAGACCACAAATTTAAAGATCTTGACCATCTAGACAAAGTTTACAAGGTGGTCAAGGCACTTTATGGTTTGCATCAAGCTCCAAGAGCATAGTATGAAACCTTAGCTAACTATCTGTTAGGCAATGGGTTTAAAAGAGGGAAGATAGATCAGACATTATTTATCAAGAAGCAAAAAGGAGATAATTTGATTGTCCAGGTTTATGTTGAGCATAACTTGGCTCTATAAACTATGGAGTTTATGTACTGGATTGAAGAAGCGTGATGAAAGGATAAGTGTCAGATGAGTTCTATGGGAGACTTACTTTCTTCTAGGACTACAAGTACAAGACATAAGGAAGAGGAATATTATCAGATTGCAAGATAATATGTAGCTGAGATTGTGAAGAAATTTAACTATACATAATGAAATCTGCTCTACACTAGTTAATTCTGCACAAGCCTTCTAGTCAAAGAGACAGGAGATGCGATGGCGTGACTTGATGAACACTCTCTATAGGTCTATGATTGCACACACACACACACACACAATTCACTCACAACAATCCTACAGGCCAGTATATTTACTGTCTCCGTACAGAGTATGTGACATGTGACCGACAGATTCAGTTACTCCAAACACTCACAATCAATACTTAAGCTGTAAACAGAGAATTTCAGATACCATTACAACGAGCACAAACCATACATTAGGCTTTGGTATTCTAGGGAGTCTCCATTTGAACTAGTTGCTTATACTGATAGTGACTATGCTAGAGCAACTCAAGATAGGAAGTCTACTACGGAGTTGTGCAGATTTTTGGGAAACAGTTTATAGCCATGGCAATGTAAGAAGCAAACTGTGGTTGCCACCTCTACAATTGAAGCTGAATATGTGGCTGCTGCTAGTTGCTGTGGACAAGTACTCTGGATTCAAATCATTTGCTGAGATATTAGGTATAATTTCGTGAACGTCATTAAATATTAGACAATAACATACTATTTGGCATTATTGAAAATCCTGTTCAACATTCTAAAACAAAACATATAGAGATTAGGCATCATTTTATAAGAGATTACAATGCTAAAAAGTTAATACAAATGGTTAAAATTCATACTGATCATAATGTTGCAGATCTTCTTACAAAAGGTTTTGATGCTGGAAGATTTCGGTACTTGGTTTCAAGTATTGGAATGCTTAATCCTTAATGTCTAAATCTCTTTATGTCTTTGTAAAGTTTTGTAAAGGATTAGTACTGTTAGTTGTATCCATTAGTACTGCTAAGTATAACTAGTACTGTCAGTTATACTTAATACTGCTAGTTAAAACTATTAGTCAAAATTAATACTGCTAGACAAGAAAATGCTTTGGATTGTGTTTTTCTTGCTTTTGGACTAACACTTGCAGGATAAGCAAGCAATATGATTGAATTTGAATGATACCCATGTGAAGTTTGCAATTAGAGAGACTCTGATTGCTAACCAAAAGCATTGTTTGAGGGGAGGCTACTTATGTCAATATACAGTCAAAGCATGGATGGAAGGATATGTTATATCAAAAGTGTGTCAAAAAGAATAAAAAACATCTAGGCATGTCACAAGAGGTCGGGACACTAAGGTACCTCAGTCCGGTGGTCCCCCTGAAAAAGGTTGGTGATGAGGCTGTCCATAAGGAGTTGGGTGACAGAATGGAAAGGGCTGTCACTACTGCTTCTAGCTTAAAGCAGAGCAGGACAGTGGAAACATAAATTAAGACCCAATCCATGGCAACACTAATGGAATCAAGTCCTTATGGGAAGTTGGATTATGTAGTGTCTCAGGTGCCAAGATACCATATTGGGATGTGGATGCTCAAACTAGGTTTGAGACTACATCTAAACAGTCCAATGATCCACCTCTCTTAAGAGGTTACACACTTAGAAGTGGGAGGGACAATATGAAACTATTGAAATTGATGGAACTTTGTACACAAACTGCAGAATGTGTTGAATAAAAACAGACAGAGTGATTTTATGAGATAATGTCAGAACCATAGTTGGAAATGTTGGCCAAGAGAACCGCTTGTGCATTTAAGAGATCATCACAGTCAAAATCATAAGTATCAAGATCCTCAGTTTGAAAAGCAGCAGTATTTGGAATGATTGTCTGAACAGCTTGACTATCTGGAACCCCAAGATCTGCAAGAAATACGAGTTGCTCTTCATCCAAAATTTGTCCAGCTTCTGGAGCTTCAGCTAACATTTCTTTCTCCTTATACCATGTTGCATTCCTCGGTCGCTTAGGCTGAGTACAATGTCTAGCCATATGTCCTTCACCTTGATAGTTGTAGCATTTAACAACCCTTGCTTGTCCACTTGCATTGTTTCCCCCAGAACTAGTAGCATTACTCTTATACCCAATACCCGAATAACTTTGACCTTGTCTCCCCTGTATTTGTTGCACTGTGACCCTGCCATCTTGAATAGTGGCTTGGTTTCTTAGATTTGAGGAAGTTATAAGTTGATTGTTGGTTGAGGGGAACCTTGAAGAAGCTACAGCTGTTAGAAAAGCCATTGCCTTGTTGAGACAAGCAATTGGATCATCTCCTGGAGAGAATACAGGAACAACAAAACTTGAGTCCATAAGAGTTGACTCAGTTATTGGTTGTGTAGTAACTTGGGGTGATGGATAAGCAATTTGTGGAACAGATAAGGTTTGATGATTTATTTGAGACTGATATGGATATGATGATGGAATAGATGAATGATTAAATTGAGGTTGTGATGGATAAGTAGATGAGTAATGTTGATTGGTATGAATTGATCCAAACTGAGATGGTGAAAACTATTGTTGAAGTTGAGGATTGTTGCATGAAGATTGATAAGTGTTGAAGTGAGGTGGTGTCATTTGCTGATTTGCTACAAATGCAAGTGGATCTTGATTGCGTTTATGCAGAAGACGGACTTCATTTGCATGGAGTTCGTATTGTTCAAGTATAATGCATGAAAGCAGGATCAAAAGTGTGGTAGTAATGACAAACCTCACTAGCTTTGACATCAGTCACAAACTTACTCCATTCCGGTGGAAGACTGTTTAAGAACTTTGTATTAACTTGAAATTGCTATATTTTCATGTTGTAGATGTTCATATCATTTATCAGCTGAGTGAATCACAAGTAATACTTGTGAAGTGTTTCCTCTTTGATGTGAGTAAACTTATCAAATGCATCATACAGCTTACACTCTCTTTCCTGCTTAGTCAAAGATGCATGATTGAAAAGCTTCAAGGTTGTAAACCCTAGTACTAGTGAAGAGTACTCGTATTATTGATCTAATAATATTGGAGCGTTTGGTTTTATTCATTGTTCATTCACAATTACTGTTTTATTGATATTACTTCTAGAGTATTAAGGTGTAGATTCCGCATACACTTTAATATACATACAAAGTTTCTACAACAAGTTATTTTGGATTTATCCAAGGTAATTTAACCTTAGACAAGCTAAGGAATCGATCTAGGATTGGGATCAACAACCCACTTTTGTCTGATTGGGAACAAATCGAGAAGTCACGTTACCCGAACCAGAACTACCTCCTGTTATGGCAGGAGAAGATGAACTTCCAACACGTCGGTTCTGTTTTTTAAAAGCTAATGCCCGTTGATTTGCATCAGAAAGCGTTACCGGAATCCATGATCTGGACTCTTAGACCACCAATGTAACGAGAGACAAGTTGATCACCGGTCTCTTGAATATCATTCCTTGCAATTAGTTGGTAAAATTTGGTTGTGTAATCCTCAACAGACTTGGTCCCTTGTTTCAGATTTTGTAACCGCTGGTACATCAACCGTTGGTAGTTAGGAGGAATAAAGTTTTCCCTCAATAAATTCTTCATCTTCCTCTAACTGGTGACCTTTGGCTTTCCAACCCTCTCCCTTGTCAGTTTCAATTGTTGCCACCATGCGAATGCCCTACCACGTAGCTTGGTAGCGATTAATGAAACCCTTTTGTTTTCAGGAACCTCCTTGAATTCAAACACCTCTTCAACGGCAACAAGCCAATCAATGAACCCCTCGGGATTCAAAGTATTCCCATCAAACTCAGGAATATTGACTCTCATTCCAGACTCCCAACGCCTATTATCCTCCTTTTGATCTCGCCTTGGTCGATCTGGTTCTTCATCAGAAGATGAACCGCCACCCCCAAAGAACGGGTTTTCTGACTCTCCACCTTTACTTCCCCGACCGTTACGATCCTTACGTCTTCTTGGATTCATCATGTCATTCATTCGATCAGCCAATTGATCAACAAATTGATCTAATCGCTCATCCATTCTTGCCATAACACGCTGCTCAAATTCTTGTTCATAAGCATCAGTAAGAGGCCTATTTCTCCTTGGAGGCATCTTAACAGGAACTTCGGATCTGATACCAACTGATGTAGTCTAAAAACAAGAGATAACACAAATCGATCATGTTGATTCACACGAATACCAGGATTGATCCTTCCAATAATCGTTGATTCGAACGAATACTGATTATTAGGATAATTGAGCAAAACTGCCAAAATTTGACTTTTTGTATTTCTTGAACTGAATAGCTAGGGTTACAATACATTTATTAAATAGGAAAGCAAAACTAAAATGGGTCTCAAAAGACAAATGGGCCGAAAGTTATGCTAAAAAAAGTCCAAAATTCTCGAAAAAATACGAAACGGCGTAATCCTCGTTCCAAGCTTTGAAACGGCTGGTTCTGGGCCTGAAACGGACTCTGTGAGCCCAAGTTATGCCCATTTGAATAAAGGGTCTTTCTTCACACGATCTTTGGCCTCTAGAAACAAAATGGCCCGTTTTTTTATACTTGGGTCGCATCATGTTTAGAGCCTAAAGATTTCTACAACATGATACAGTAAGGAAAATATAGAGTAAATTGCAAAAATGGTCGTTATGGTTTGGCCAAATTGCAGATTTGGTCCGTCAAATTTCGAAATTGCAAAAAACCTCCTTATTTTGAAGGTTTGGTTACACTTTTGATCCTTGGTCGACTTGAAATGATTAAAATACCCCTCTGCAATTTGGCCAAACCATAAGGACCATTTTTGCAATAGTAACAAAATTTAATTAAAAAAAATCTGTAAGAATTTTTTTTTTAATTTTTTTAATTTTGGTTTCAGTTTACAAGCCATAATTAAAAAAAAAATTAAAATCTTAATTTTTTTTAATTTCCGTTTCAGTTTACGAGCAATAATAAAAAAATTAAATTTTTTTTATTTCGGTTTCAGTTTACGAGTAATAATAAAAAGAATAAAAAAATTAACTTTTTTATTTCGGTTTCAGTTTACGAGCAATAATAAAAAATAATAAAAAAAATATTAAGTTTTATTTTTTTTTATTATTGTTCGTAAACTGAAACCGAAATAAAAAATTAATTTTTTTTATTATTGCTCGTAAACTGAAACCGACATAAAAAAAATTAAAATTTTTAATTTTTTTTATTGCTCGTACACTGAAACCGAAATAAAAAAATTTAAATTTTTAAATTTTTTTTTATTATTGTTCGTAAACTGAAACCTACATAAAAAAATTTAATTTTTTTAAATATTTTTTTATTATTGCTCGTAAACTGAAACCGAAATAAAAAAATTTAAAATTTTTAAATTTTTTTTATTATTGCTTGTAAACTGAAACCGAAAAAAAAAAATTTATAATTTATAATTTTTTTTTATTATTGCTCGTAAGTGAAACCGAAATAAAAAAAAATTAAAATTTTTAAAATTCTTTTTTATTATTGCTTGTAAACTGAAACCGAAATAAAAAAAATTAAAATTTTTTTAAAATTTTTTTTGTTTTAATTATTGCTCTTAAACTTAAACCGAAATAAATAAATTTTTTTTTTTTATTATTGTTCGTAAACTGAAACCGAAATAAAAAAATTAAAAAACTTTCTTGCAGATTTTTTTTTAATTTTAAAATTTTCTTTTTATTATTGCAAAAATGGTCCTTGTGGTTTAGCCAAATTGCAGAGGAGTATTTTAGTCATTTCAAGGACCAAAAGTGGAACTAAACCTTGAAAATAAGGACGTTTTTTGCAATTTCAAAATTTGACGGATCAAATCTGCAATTTGGCCAACCACAAGGACCATTTTTGCACTTTACTCAAAAATATATATAAAATTTGGCACCACCCAAATGCACCAAAAAATGCTTCGTATAGTTTCAACATATGTTTCAAAACATTCATGAGACATGGAAGTTCCCTTTGTCTCATGTTAGTTGGTATTTTTGGTGTTATTTTTCATTGAATGATTAGTTAGTTGTCTTTATCTTGATCCCACACTTGAACTCTCTTTTCCCTATTTCTTTCTCGTTCCTTGTTCTTGTGTTAGCCATAGTAATATAGCAATGACATTAAATCAAAGGACTTCTCCTGTCTCACAAATGTTATGAAAAAACCAAATATTCAGGTTGTAGCTAACTCACTAATACTAGGTCTAATGAATTAGTTTGCATACATACTAAACACAACTAGATTTTAACCAATTAAACAAACCTTAATTTGGTCGAAATATATGCTATTTGACCTAATTTTTGGCTATAAAAGGCAGTCGATATTTTGAATACAAAACATTTTGAGTTTTATTATGGCTTCTCGTTTTCTTCTCTTAGTGGCGTTCTTTACAACAACTTGCTCTATTGCTAATGTCTGGGTGGTCGAATCACTTTGTGTAGCAAATTTTTCCCTCCCTCGTATGTAGTATTTTTCTTCAAAATTTGAAGCACAAGACGTGTATATATAGCTTTATGCAAAATAAAATTCATTAGGAAGCATACTAATGATTTTCCAACATATATCTTGCAGCTAATAGCGATGGCGTCTATCCTTGCAAAGATCCTAAGTTTGTAACCATAAATGATTTCTTCTTTAGCCGCCTCAATTTGCCACCAGTTACCACAAATGGGAGGGAACCGGTAGTTAGTCTAGCTTATGATTTTCACATGCCAGGTTTAAATACGCTTGGTATGTCAATGGAGTTATTTGATGTTGGTCCCGGTTTCTATATCCCTCCACATTATCTTCCCGGAACAACTAAAGTAATCACTCTACTTAGAGGGGCCATACTAATACAATTCAACACATCTGCCCCTGAAAATTGCTCCTTCACAAAGGTGGTTCGAGAGCATGACGTATTTGTGGTCCCAAAAGGGTTACATATCACATATAAGAACTATGGTGAAACTGATGCTGCGATTCTTACAGCTTTCAGTAGTCAAAGACCAAAAATCATATACGTTGACTAGAAGTTACAAGTTTGGTGGTAAATGCTAAGAAATATAAAAAGAATCTCGATAAAAATTCGGAAACACCAAAAACGTACCCTCTGGGTGCACTTTGAATAAGTTGTACTCGTAATATTTAGGGGTTCTCTTTGTTAACCTATGATGAGACCATGTTTAACCTTTATTTAAGAGCCAAAGATCTTGTTAACTTTAACATACTAGACGATTACTCGCACATAGCGGTGACGGTGTATAGTATCATAAATTTGTGTGCAATGTTTATAGCACGAGTAGGGTGAAGATAATCAATTGGCCAGATATCACTTAGAATCGTGTAATCACTTTCCAATAGAAAGTGTGGAAAACTAGAAAGGGTTGAATAGTTTTATTGAGTTTAAAGTATTCATTTTCGAAACTTAGATGTGAAATCAACAAGTATATATAAACAAGTATGTAATAATGTAAATGAAAAATATGAAGTAAAGAAAAAAAGATCAAAACATGATCGACATGAGGATTTATAGTGGTTCTATAAGGACTTTCTTTCCTTGCCCTACTCCACTTCCCGAGTATCCAACCCGAGAGTATCCTTTCACTAGTCAACAAGCTCCTTTATCCGTCAGAGAAAACCTTACACGTTGTTGGGATTTATTAATCTAGCTAACCAATTTAGCCACGAGTACGCAGCGGATGGATCTAGTTATGGCAAGTAGGTTAACACATATTAAATAAGGAAAGCGTACCTTTTGCGATTTTTCTTGAATACAAAAGCGTCTAAAACAAACGCCTCTACGGTTGCTCACACAATCACGTCAACCAAGTATGTAAGAATTGCTAGTCTTACCCTCACGATCAAACACTCACGTGTTATTCAAAACCAAACGCACGCCTTGCGTTCCTTTTTGAATTCGAACCAAACAAACAAACCCTTAATAAAGGTTTAAACCCTAATTCGTCACCTTGGAGGAATCACCAAACAACCACCACGCGTACCTTGAATTGTCAAGCAAGGAGATCAAGCGAACAACGGGAAAAACCCTAAAACCGCGGTTTAGGCTTGCGGTTTAGGGTTAAATCACAAGAACCCTAAATCTTGCGATTTAGGGGAGGCGATTTAAAACCGAAAAACCCTTTAAGGGGTTCGGTCGATTAAGGGTTTAGGGGAGAGGGAGAGAATCAATTTCTTGAGTAGTTTTTGGAGAGGATTGAATTGTAGAATGAGGGATATGGGGTGTGTTTATATAGGCACCCCAATAACCCTAAATCTTGTTCACAAAGTTTGATTTAATTCTATAATTAAAACAAACTCCACCTCCTTCCTTTTTCTCCTCTTCTAACCGAACAAACACCCCTTCTAGATTTGGGTTTTGTTCAGTTTAGTCCTTGGTTCTATATTTAGAATGTTTATATATATAATTAAATAACTATTTAAATATAAATCGTAAAGTAACCATACTCTTCGTGTATTAACGTGTGTGCCCCCAATAGGCTCGCGTATTTCTAACGTATAACTTGCGGAATCGACTACCAAATTCCAACAGCTCCCACTTGGGAGGCGGAGTAGCAGGCTTGCAGATATACTGATAATTGGCAACGTCTAGCAAACACACACAATTACCTTTAGATTAGAAATACTTGAGATAATAGTTTCAAGAACAATCTCAGCTTATTAATGGTTATTTATTACTTGTTTTTATCATCCCTTTGTTCAGATACCGTTAAACCATGGATATGAATCCTAACTCATTCCATATAGTTTAACCATTTAGATTCTCGTTTTAGAAGTTAATTCAGATATACCAAATGTAATTAAGAATCATCTTAAAATTACCCTTTGGGTGCGGCCACACAATTATCTGATTAATTCTGGAGAGGCACCATGGTATCATTCTGCACATATCAAGTGGAGGAACAAATCCTTTGTTGACTACAAGTGTTGTGGATGCTGCTTCACATCACTTTCAAGAATAGCCTTTATGACTACCTTATTCAGGATAGCGTTTGACTTAGACTCAAAAAGTGATATCCACACATACATAACTAGTTTGTATCTCAAGTATAAGGATGACTTATTAAACCATTTTCGATATCTTACTCATGACTAAGGATCCAAAAGTAAATGTTCGAAGGTTGGGGTGTCCAATATGCATCCCTTGTGAATACATATGAGTTTGGCGGGAACAATCCGTATATTCAAAGAATATAACCAACACTCACATTTGCCTTACATAACAATATTCCCACATTGTTAACCGACAATGGACATATTTAGAATGATAAAATCATTCAAGGATTAAACATGCAAATATAGAATAACAATTATTATATGAATAAATAACAAATACCACGTATCTTTATTCATCAGAAAGTAAAAATTGTCTTACAATCCCAATTATCCAAATACTAAAACAGATATGCATGAAACTAATTAGCAAGTTGAAGTCCAATGTTTCTAACATTCTCAACTCTTTCTTTACAAGACAGCTAAATAGTTATCTGAGTAAACTTTCCGAATACTTGTTTCAAATTCACAAATTTGTGAAGGATTTGAATGATATGATGAGTGTCGTATGTTTTATTTGCATACTATTGCAAGTATCATAGTATACAAATGTGACAATACCTTTAATTGGGTATTTAAAGTCAACAATATACCTATCTCGGACAGTCATCTTTACAGTTTCTTAAAATATAAAGTATTCTTATTCTTTAATGTGTAATGCAACAATGCTCTTAGCTGAGCAATGCTCTTAGCTGAGCAAATCTAGTTAGTAGATTTATCATAAAAGGTGAAATCCTACTTTAACTAGGATTGATTATTCTTTAGCATCATGTGTATTACTAAACAACCATATGCCTTATATCATCATAAACATTGTTTTACAGTCATCGAAATCACTCTCAATTAGATATGTTGTGTTAGCTCATCGTGTCTTGTGCAAAGTAACAATCCAGTAAATACACAATATAAGTATAATGATGAATCCTTTGTCAAAAAACAAAGGTTTCATCCATGTACTAAATTATCTCAAGTGAAATATATCATTTAAGACTTGCTTCAATGATGTATTGCATTGTGTTAGACTTAATTTCCGCATATGGTTATTTCACTAAACATTTATTCCAAGGTCGTTTGTTCTATTCCCTAAATTCCCAAGTGAAGTTTTATTCCAATCTCAAGGATTAACATCTAGCTTACGCTGGATGATACCTTAAAGTTACACAACATATGAGTTTTAGGAAAAACATAGTGCTCCCACTTGATGTTAGGTGTACTCAGGAGTTATCTTAATTTAACTCAGAAAACCATATTGTGATTAAACTTACGCTTCAGCTCCTAGTGATGATTCAATCAACACTTAGATAATAATATTTGTATACTTTATACAGATTATTTTAACACCACTTAACCCCTTTAATACCCCACGTCCTCGCAAAAGGGTAATCCTAAAGAAAAGAGTTATAAAATTAATTGTCATTTAACAAATAGAGAATCATAACCGTTTTGATTACAATTCTCCTCGCAAGGTAATCCATTAAGGAAATAGTTTGATCCTTAATATGCCATAAGCAGATTCAGAAAAGCTGTATGAAATTAGTTTCTTTAAATAATTAATTCGTGTAGAAAGAAAGATTTAATCATCGTCAATTGCTGAAGTAAGATATAAAAATCTTGGCATCAGTCAAGGAATTAATAATGTATACAATATTGTCCTTCTGAGCCTTTCTTCAAAACGAAACTATCTTACCTTTTAGTTAACTGTATAGGTAAAAGATCAATCAAGCTTAAAACTTTGATTGCCTTTTAAGGACTGCATCTTGTCATTCATAGTTCTAAGATATTTATCAGATTAAGATGTGATAAGTCTCTTATGCATTAGCAGGCTTATTATGACCCTCTAACTCTAATTCCTCAGCATTGTTATGAATAATAGCAATCAGTGGATGAGGCATCCCCTGCGGAATTTATGAATGAGAGTTACATTATACTTTGGTTCGACATTTTCATGTTTAACCTTAGTATGACATTCACAAGTGGATTTAGAAGGTAACGTATTTTGTTCTTGAATCACTTCAAGATTTGTAGATGCTCCCACTTACTTTTGTAAGTAGAGAAAATTCTCTAAATACTAAGTATTTAAGCAACAATGAATTGTTCTTAATTGGGAAACACAAAACACATATTAAGTTCTCATATCTAGTTTGTTAATAATATGCTTCATAAGATTTTAACAAATTTCAGAACTTTAATCAAGACATAATGGGATTCCTTCCAAGAACCCTAATTAGGGTTTGTAGCAAAACCCTAATTCTTGTATCACCCTTTAACCGAAAACCTTAGCAAAGGTTTGTGTTACGTCGAGCTAGGAGGAACACCAAAACTACAATCTTCAAGCTAGGAAGTGTAGAAAAATCAAAAACCCAAAAGGTTTTAGGGTTCGATTGGTTTGAGTGGAAAAACCAAAAATCCCTAAGGGTTTAGGGGTTTCAGTCGTGGGTTGTCTTGAATACCTTCTAGGTTTGAACTATATTGAGTGTATCCATGACACACACAATTTTCTAACCTTGATAGATTTTGGAGGTAGAGCAATTAAAGCTATCATGAATCAAACAATATGAATATAGTTTGTTTCAACCTATTAGACATACCATAATAACGTGGTATTCTATAAGTATTGGAATTGTGAGACTTCATCAGAATTCCATAGATAACTTAATTCTCTTTGGATCAAATACTTGTCAATTGGGTCGAGCCAAATTGCATATTCAGTATTTTCGAACCAAGTGCATGCTATAGTGTATATTTCTTGAATAATACAAGAACCCTATGTTCACGTGTTCACAAGAAGACAGAACTGTTCAAGAATTATATGTTCATGTGTTTACAAGAAAACAGAACATGTCAAGTATACATTATAAGTCTTTGAATAATTCAAGGACCTCATGTTTATGTGTTAACAAGAAGACATAACAATTTTACTACATACTTTATGTTATAAGTCATTGATTAATTCAAGGACTTCCTAATTATGTCTTAACTAGAAAACATAATTATAGTAACTAAAGTAGTTATGAACACAATCTCTTGAGTTCAATAGTAATTTCAAGTTAATTTCATACTTCAAAATTATGATTATTATTATTTAACCACAATTAGATTGACTAAAACATGTAGTCAAAATGTTGAAGTAGCTTTACATTATATCATGACATTTGAATGTAATAGGGCAACAAACATCTTGTATGTTTAAGTCCTAGTAGATTTATTAGCTTTCTTACCTTGCGGTCAAGAGAAACCAATAATATGTTGTTCCTTGCACACACTTTGAGATTTCTCCCACTTGTGTAAGGTACAACATCATATTATGAAGACAAACAACACAACATGTGCTTGATTGTGTAAACAATATGATAATGTCATAGATATTACAAGTAGATTTAGAACCATAACGTTTAATAAGGAATTGTGGATTATTATTATATAGATAACTTTTTGAAAAGCGACATCGGAAAGGCAACTGGTTATCCATAAAATAAAATGCAATTTTCCTAAAACCATGGTCGTTCATATTCGGAAAGTAATGAATTATTTCAAAGCAGGTTCGAAATAATATGGGTGACTAACAAGGAAATAAATCTCGTAGTTCCCACTAAAATTAACAACCTTGCATGAATGTCATTTCAGTAATAAAAACGCAATGCTCCCACTGGATTTGTCAAATTGTAAGTGTTACATCACCAGTAGAAAGCAAATAGCAATTTATTAACTTTCCTATTCTCTTAGAATGCCTATAAGTAGCAATGTACTTAGGTATTGAAATTTCCTACTTTATCGTCTACATAGCCACAAGGGTATTTAGCACTTTAAGGAATAATGTGAGTCCAAGAAAAAACATCTAGCAAATATGCTCTCTTTACTCGTTGCGGTTTAAACTCATACATCGTAACAAGTGCAAGATGTCATTTATTTTGGTAGCTATAAACAAAATGTTTTCTAGGTATACAAAATATTTTATCTTTCAATTATTTTATGATCGAAAAAGGGTAATGAAAGATCGTAAGTGAGTTTAATATAATTGAGGAAAATTTAAATTATAACCCTATATTAGTTTTGTCAACTAAGGAGAAAAGATAAGAGTTAGTCTTACTCTTCTTACCAGGAAAAGAGACTATGTTTGTCTTTTCTAAGAAAAAACAAACTTTTGTTTACGAATTATGTTGCGCAACACCTTAAATCAGAACATAGAAACGTTTCAATTGAGCATTTACGATAAATAAACTCTTATAGAATTAACTACCAATTAATTCCCTATTTAAGATAAGATCCAACTTGACCTGTACTTTTTACCATAGGTTGACTAGTGCTTAAAACATAGGCCCAGTGGTAAACGACAATCGAATTAATTGCATAAAACATGCAAACTCTTAGAGACTTATGAGCCGGTCAGACATTAATCGAAAAGTGATAATGTCAAGAATCATGTTTAGTACTCATCTTATGCCTCGGGTCCAGGTCAGGACCAGCATACACGAATTAAGTCGACCAAGAAGAACATGCAAAATTCGCCATGGGTTGGATCTGACCCTTAAGGTCTGACCAAAGAGGCAAGCCAAATACACCGTGTTTTGGTTGGCTGGCATAGACTAAAAATTAAAAAATTATAGGGTATGACACTAAAGTCATAAAATGACGCTTGTACAAAGAAGCATGCAAACACCTTTGTAGCATAGTTTAAAAAACCTTTAATCAATGACACTAACAGTGACATGCCATGGTTCACCGGTAACCCAATCGACGCACAAAGAAGCGAGAAACATGTCAGCGCGAAGCTTATTAAAAACCTGATATCCTTTAGGATGTTGACACTCGCCTTCAACTTCTCTTATAGTTTGTTCTAGTGGATGGGCCGTACTTCCCATGAGTCTATAGCGTCTAATTTTTAAATTCATGGGGAAAACCCATGTTTCTAGTTTTAGGTTTTTAATGTTATAAAACATATTTTCACAAAAACATAGCAGGTCACACAGAATATGTTTTAGGTGTGTAGAATTAAAGACGGGTTTCAAGTCATCTTCACATTCTTATTAGTCCATATCCATTTGTTTAGGCATGTAAGGCATGTAAACTAGAAACAAATACGCATGTAGGAACCATAATAACTTAAGATAACATTAAAATAAAGCGAGTCACAAGTAATATCCAAGTTCTTACGAGTCATCCCCAATTGGGAGAACCATAAGACCTCACTAGGTTTTCATCAAGTGCTAGATCGCATGCATCACATGATTGAGTAGGTCTTATAGCCGGAATTTAGGAAACAAATCAAACTAACAATTTAAAAGATCTATTTTCACAAAAAAAATTAGTTTCCAAAAATAAAATATTTACAAGATCTTTTAAATAATTAGGAATATTTTATATTCCTAAATAAACAAATTAAAAGAAGAAACAAATATAGCTAAATTAACAATTAATTATTTTCCTCTTTTAATTCTCTATTAACTTTTAATCTTTATCTTGCAAGATCTAGCAATTTCCTTTATTAATTTATGGTTAAGATTTGCATATCTTTACCATATTTACAATCAAACAATAATAAAGAAAACTAATCGCAGCATAATAATAAAAATCAAATCTAGGCGTAAAATTTGATTTTTAAGCGTGTAACCCTAGATGCCAAAACGAATTGACTCGTGATGCTACTGTTGGGATTTATTAATCTAGCTAACCAATTTAGCCACAAGTGCGCAGCGGATGGATCTAGTTATGGCAAGTAGGTTAACACATATTAAATAAGGAAAGCGTACCTTTTGCGATTATTCTTGAATACAAAAGCGTCTAAAACAAACGCCTCTACGGTTGCTCACACAATCACGTCAACCAAGTATGTAAGAATTGCTAGTCTTACCCTCACGATCAAACACCCACGTGTTATTCAAAACCAAACGCACGCCTTGCGTTCCTTTTTGAATTCAAACCAAACAAACAAACCCTTAATAAAGGTTTAAACCCTAATTCGTCACCTTGGAGGAATCACCAAACAACCACCACACGTACCTTGAATTGTCAAGCAAGGAGATCAAGCGAACAACGGGAAAAACCCTAAAACCGCAGTTTAGGCTTGCGGTTTAGGGTTAAATCACAAGAACCCTAAATCTTACGATTTAGAGGAGGCGATTTAAAACTGAAAAACCCTTTAAGGGGTTCGATCGATTAAGGGTTTAGGGGAGAGGGAGAGAATCAATTTCTTGAGTGGTTTTTGGAGAGGATTGAATTGTAGAATGAGGGATATGGGGTGTGTTTATATAGGCACCCCAATAACCCTAAATCTTGTTCACAAAGTTTGATTTAATTCTATAATTAAAACAAACTCCACCTCCTTCCTTTTTCTCCTCTTCCAACCGAACAAACACCCCTTCTAGATTTGGGTTTTGTTCAGTTTAGTCCTTGGTTCTATATTTAGAATGTTTATATATAATTAATTAAACAAGTAATTAATTAAATAACTATTTAAATATAAATCGTGAAGTAACCATACTCTTCGTGTATTAACGTGTGTGCCCCCAATAGGCTCACGTACTTCTAACGTATAACTTACGGAACCGACTACCAAATTCCAACACACGTTGCTTATATAATATTTCTGAGACTAAGCTAAATGTCGAGTTCTTTCTCGGGTTCAACCACTCTCGCCACTCTATGTATTTCAAGGAATAAATACTAACCGATTACTCTATAAGGTTTATGGTGGATTGATACAATGATGGTGTATGATGATGATGTACAAATTACAACAATATGTATAATGTAAAAGTGAGAAGACTAGATACAAGATCCTTGAAGCTTGTATATCTTGTATGATGATGATGATCTTCTTGCTAATAAGAAGGTTAGTGAACAACCACTAAAATGAATACGTAAGTATATGGTAATGATCTATGAACTAAGAATGAGGGAATAAGAGCATATACAAGTGTGTAATGCAAGGTGTAAAGAGATGTGTACACAAAGGGGTTTCTATTTATAGCCACTATGTCTGACAGCTTCACAGATCCCACGAATCATTTTTAAGGGATCCGTCCCTTATACGAAGGGATCCGCGGGATCCGCGGGTCTGACAGACCAGATCTATGAGAATTAATCAGCTAGTCAATCTCCTCATTCTATTCCTCCATTATAGCAATAGTGATTACACGAACAATTCATTATAGGTCTTAATGCAAGTTTAAAACTGCTTGTTAATCGGTCAAAGTGGTTACAAACAAGTTTCGGCAAAATCATGTATTCATCAGCATGCTCACTGAAGAACATACATGCTAACGAGTTCAGTTTTTGATAAGTACCACTCACTGATGAGTTTACTTACTGAGGAGTATTGCTTTGTAATGAGATAACTCCCTGAAGGATTGAACCTTCTAATGAGTTACTACCTTATGAACTTTCACTGAGAGTTTACTCATTGGTGAGTAGACTTGTTGATGAGTTCACCAGCTCGCTAAACATCACTATTAGAGTCAGGGAGGTTCAGTGACTTGATGAGTGTACACTCTCTACCTCCAACCTCATTTTTAAGTATGACTTAATCCCTAAATTGCACAAAATTTCCAACAATCCTCCCTGATGTGTCGTCGTGTAGGTTGTTATTTTAGTTATTCAAGTTTTACATTTATATTTTGCCGACTTTACCTAAAACAACACTTTAACGGGTAGTGTACCCGATCAGATGTAGTTTCGTTGGTAAGTAGGGTGTCGATCACTAAGAGTGGAAGTTAACTCTTAATTCTACTGATATTTTATTTATCTAGGTTTAGTACTAATTTAACCTAATTATTCTAATTAAACCTAAACTAACGCAAAGGGAGGGTTTCAGCCTGAGAGACTGGCATGAGTTTAGTTCTAAGTATCCTATGGTGATGACAAATAACGCACACAAGTGATTAACAAAAGATTGAGAAGTGGTCAAATGTAAGGAAAACGTATTAGCCAGTTTAATATAATAATATGCCTTGATTGTCTATTCGTGCAATGATTTTATTAATTCGTTGGTGGTATATCATTCTAAAGTTAGGTGGATCTTCTCCCTAGACTCGAGGTTTGTCGCTAGTTAATCATGTCACAATTAACCTAAACCCGTATAAAGCTCACACCGTTGATTATAATCTATCTAGGAAACTATATTGGTGGTTATATTGAGTCCTAGCTCATGGAGGCTTTACCAACTTACTGCTTAATGGAAATTCATATACTAGTAGTCCACGCCCACTTAACTACCTATGGAAACAACACGTTATGTGTAATACTAAGTCACCGGCTTAGTCTACCGATCCACTTAACCATAGATCGAAACATCGCTTTCTATTGGTGATCCTAGTATTCTAGCTATATGAATAAGCGTTATATGTTTTCATCCTGGACTCTTAGCCTACGCCCAAACAACACCGAAGTTGCAACGCATTAAATATGTAGGACTAGACCCAGTTGAATGATAAGGAAAACACATAATTAAGCACATAAATGGGTATGAAGTAATAAACATAATCAACATGCAACGAATAAAGAACAATCAATATAAAGAAAAATCAAAACATTATATTATCATAAACATAGCTAATACCTAAAGGTATTAGCCGATAGTCATTGTAACAATACACGAAATCATAGATGAACGATTAAACATAATGCTAACCGAACGCGTATAGTGGAGTGTAGAGATTACAAGAGTTTTCCATCGATTAGACCACTTTATAGGACCTTCATGGCTTCATAGATCTTCTGAAAATCGGACTTGGTGGTAAAAAGCACACCCTCAATCGTATTTAGGGTTTGATATTTATAGACTCTGAAAATTGGTCGATACGACGTCTCGGGATAACTTGGCGTGGGCTCCACGAATAAAATATTCTGAAATTTTCTTGAGCTGGTTTCAATATGCCATATCCGATTTTTGGATATGGCGTATTGACTAATACAGAGTATTGGTTCTTCGGATACGGAGTATTGACCAATACGGATATTGGGTCTTAGGATACGGAGTATTGACCAATACGGAGTATTAAGGTTTTGGATACGAAGTATTGGCTGAAAACGTGTTTCTCTTGATAATTGACCAAAGTATTATATACGGCGTATCTGCTGATGTGGATACGGTGTATTCTTCAAAGTCAGGCAATAGTCTTGAGTTCTTCAAAGTCTTTTAGATACGGCGAATTGATGTCAGAATCAGTCAACTTTCTCAAACTCTTCGTTTATGCTTCAAAACACGTCCTTTTCTCCATCTTTTGCCCAATGCTTGATAATTGCTGCAAATAACAAATATAAACAATTAAGTACCAATCCATGCAATAATTAATACAAAGTGAGTAAGAAACATGGGATAAATGATGCTATAATAATGATGTTATTTGATGTCATCACTCCCCAATTTAGTACAATTCATTTTACATGAAATTAAACAATAAAACAAAACCAATGCAAAAATGAAAATATCTTGAAGATTGAATTTCCATTTTTGTACATTACACATTCAAAATATTCAAGAATCAAGGTGTTAAAATTGAACCTTTCAATCCATTTGAATTAGGGGTGAGCAAAACGGACCGCATACCGAAATGAACCGAGAAACCAATTTGAAACAAACCAACCGAACCAGACCGAACCTATTTCGGTCCGGTCCTCGGTCCATCCTTTTCCTTATTTTTAGTCCTCGGTCTGGTCCGGTTCGGTCTTATAAAAAAACTGGCAATTATGCCTTGTTGGGCCGGACCTGACCGAAGACTGAACCGGACCGGACTAGACCATTTTGGTCTGGTCTTCAGTTTGGTGTTTTGGACAAATTCGGTTTCGGTCCGGTCCGGTTTTGGTCGGTCCGGTCTGGTTTTTAGACCGCGAGCACCCATAATTTGAGTAACTGAAGATAACATACACACATGTTTTCAAACACTTAAATGTTATCTCACACCATATAAGCCATGTGTCCATATCCATTCATGAACGTAACCAGAGCAAAAAGTCCAAAGCTCTCTTGAAACGACAAAACATCACATTTACACAAGTAGTTCCTTTCCTTCATGCACATGCTCTTGCACTTTTACAAAGGAGCTATTAAGAAGTTATACTTCAACATAGCCTTTAGCAGGTCTGAGCACATACCTTGGGTTGATATGTAAATACATGTACTCGAACATTAAGCTTTCCACATTGAATTTAGCTCCCAAGTTTCATTAGGAGGGAATTGGTGTCATAACATTTATTGACTAAGGTGGACTTTAATAAGATCCTTTTAGCAGACTTTATAACCAAGTCTCAAGCTGATCCCTTTGTCAAGTCTTTTAAACGTACTTTTAGGTGGGTTCTTTAGACTAAGAAGACTCGGTCTTTTGACATCTTTTGATCTGATGATTGTTCATGATGATAGGTTTAGTGACCATTACTTACAGAAATGTCACACCCCGGGTATTCATAGCAGTCATCAAAGTGATAATCATTGATACCATAGTAGATACACGGTAGAAAAAGGTTGGCTTTGAAATGAGGTTTTCTTAGGAACTTCCAACATCGAATTCTGATTTGTGTTTGTTAACACTCATGATTATAACAAGGTGAAGTATATGTCTTGAAGTCATATAGTCGCCTTTTTTGCACTGAACTCTATTAGAGTCATCATATAGATGATTTTTATATCCACAAAATTCATAAGGTTTTAGGAATTTGGGTTTGTCTTTAACTGATTTGGATGATTCAACTAAGGTTTTGGTCTTTTTAGAAGGAGTGACATGAGCTTGGGTAGAAGGAGGTATAATAGAATCAACTTTCTTATTCAGAACCCGATTTTCCTTTATCAACACGGATAATGGAATTTTAGGTTTAGGTTATGTTGATACACCTTTTCATTTGTTAGTAGGAACTGAGGATTTTGATGGGATTTTATCTGTTTCATCAATGATGATTTCTTTTGACTTAGAAGCTTTTCTTTTGGAAGTAGCTTGTAAGTCAAGTTTGGTTTTGATCCCTTTCAGCTCCCTGAAGTTTGTTCAGTGGGGGTAAGGGAGTTTTAATATGTGTAACACCCCCAAAATATGTCGCAACAGAAAGGTAACCAAGGGCGTTACTTCATAATATATAAGCACAAGATATATAAAGAACGACCTCTGAATGAGTCGCTAAAAAGGTAACCTCGTTTATTTGATTAAAAATATAAGTTGTAACATCGGTCCTATAAGTTTGCATCATAATGGAAAAACATAATTTAATACAACGAGGAAGATAGTTTGTATGCAAGTAGAAATCCATGGAATGTGCTCTTTAAAGTAATGGACTCCATACACGTCATTATTAAGCATAATTAAATGATTGGTTCTATGTTGATATTTTAAATGGCTTGGTTAAGCATTTACGTCCCCTCACCTTTAAACCTATGGACAATGTCTATGAGTGTGCTCAATCGGACACGACCACAAACTTAACTCTAATAAACTCAATTTATATGTAAGATTCAACCTATGTGACCTTAGAGTGCCAAGAATCATTAGCTAGACTAGGGGTTACTCTTTTGACTCACTACACATCCTTAATCATCAAGTTAACTATTGTTTCATCCAAGCTTAGAGTGCCAAGTTAAGCCCTATCTATCTAGTAGTCTAGTTAACTAGAGATGAATTATCTTTCAACAATTAAGGTGTCACTATTATGTATAAATACAATTCATGATGAAATCAACAAAAACCTAAAAATTATATTTGTGGATCTATGGTTGATGACATCAAATAATGTCTATTTTATAGCATCATTTATCCATGTAATTAACCCATTTTGTATAATTTTTGCAAAGAATTGTTACTTAATCGTTTGTATTTGAGAATTGCAGTAATTATGGAGTACTTGGTAAAACTTGACTAAAAGGCACGCATTCTGGAACTTAAACGAAGATATTTTGAAGATTACTGTTCTGACAACCAATACGCCGTATCCATCAAGGAAGATACGGCGTATCCGTGCCTGCACTCACCAAAGACCACAAAGGAAACATGATCAATACGCCATATCCAGAGAAGACCAATACGCCGTATTGGAGATATAGTATGTGAATATTCTGGAAGATATCAAACGTGGTCCCTACTCCAAGAAACCCCAATACGCCGTATCCAACACATTGGATACGCCGTATCGACACCGACTCCAAACCTTATAAATAGAAAACTCAAAAATGAGTTTTAAGTGTGCTAAATCATATTCTCGATACCTAAACCACAAAAGTCGATTTTTAGAGGAGAAAAAGAGCAGAAGAGGTCTTGCAACGCATTCCAATCCATAGGAGACAACATGTAATTTCTTATACTTTTGTAATCGTTTAGTTTTTGGTATCATTCGTTAACTCGGTTAGTTTACCTTGGCTAAGCCATTACTCTTGTATTAATTATGATGTTTGAAGGCTAATACCTTTGGGTATTAGCCATTATTATGAAGATCTGAATGTTTGGTTTTGTTTATATCTTGATTTCTTAATTTATCATTGTATGCTTGTTTATGTTTATCAATATACTTGTTTACGTGCTTTTGTATGCGACCTATCATTCAACTGGATCTAGTGATACGGACCAAGTAATCTAGATGCCAGGATGGCTCTCCATATAGTGATTTATACATCTAGAATCATAGGATCATAAATATTGTCCTGCTAAATTCGTGCTAAGGATACGCTTCTGGCTTAACTAGTTATCAGATATTGCCTTTGGTTTATTGAACAAGTTGACTAGTAGGTGAACCTAGATAATTCAACAAATAACGTTCTGATTCTATTGGATAGTTGGACAAGTGGACTACTAGAGTATAAATTGCCATTAAGCAGTAAGTGGGTAAAGTCTCTATGAGCTAGGGTTTAACAAGATCACCATTGCTTTAATCCCTAAGATAGATTATAATCAGCTAATAAGGATGCTTTATGTGGATGCTTTAATTATGACAGAATTAATGTGTCTAGATCTTAGGATGAAGTCCCGCCTAAGTCTAAGAATGATATGCCACTTCGAGATAAGTAATCATTGCACTGAATAAACAATCCAACTTCTAATCGGATTAATGATGGCTAATACAGTTTTCTATCATAAGGCTTGACCACTCTTTTATCTTCTGTTAATTTGCTTGCGTGGGTTAAAGTGTCTTAAATTGATTGTAGTCACCACCAAACCCGTTTCAGTCTCTTAGGCTGAAAACCCCCATTTTTACCTGTTAGAATTAAGATTAGAACTAACATAGGATTAGCATAGTTTTGACTTAGATTAGAATTAACTTAGATTAGATAACCAAAATATTAATAAATTGAGAGATTTAACCTCGCTTCAAGTGTTCGACACCCTACTTACCATGAATCTACCACCGACCGGGTACACTGCCCGTTAAAGTGTTGTTTTTGGTTAAGTCGGCAAAATATAAATTTAAAACTTGAATCATAAAAATATACACCACACAACGACACATCAAGTTTTTGGCGTCATTGCCGGGAAGTGAAATTTAATCTTGATTTTTATTTTATGTTTTGGTTATTAGATTAGATCTAACCCTTAGGAGTAGTGTAAATTAGATTAGTGTATATTCTTGTATTTTCTGTAAATTTTTTATATTTGTTAGTTTAATTGATTGCTTGTATATTTGTGTGTTTAATTTAATTGTTTTGCTAATACACTGTTCTGGTAGATAACTTGATACGGTGTATCCACTTCCATTGGATACGGCGTATCCAACAAGCTGTCCAATACAGCGTATTCATTCAACTGATTAATACGGCGTATTCACTTCTATTGAATACGGCGTATCGATCATCTGATAAAAGTTCTTTTCCACTCTCGAACTTAAAGCTCAAATTTTTTTAACACCTTTTTCCCGCTGGTTCTACTGATAATTTTCTGGTTATTTTTCAGTTAGAATGATGATGTGTACTAAAACACACATCGTTTTTACCTTGTAAAACACTATTAATCGGACTAAAAATTCTAAAATATGGATAATTATCGTGCAAATATGTTTGTTTGGTATTTTTATGTCTTGCAGGTAAAAATGATTGAAAACGGAGCAAAAACGGGTAATTACGGGTTCGTCGCGATCAAGAGTGCCTATTATTCAAAATCAAGACAAAGTCGTGGAAAGTCTTCGAGCATGCCATTGGAAAGAGCACGGAAAAACGAGTCCAACGGTGCCCTTGGATCTTATTGGGCCAGCCCGTAACCCACTTAAAAGGCCAGACCAGCCCAAGCCCAACATTAAGCAAAAAACAAAGTTCTATTAAAATTGAATTGGAGATGATGACATCACCGTGACGTCACCTGCACATGCTATGAAATTAAATAGCACAGGTCACGTGCCCATGCACTAGCTAATGAGGGGCGAATAGGATTGGCACACGTGTCCCTTTTATATCACATTCTCATTTCAATTTCAATAACAGTATAAGGAAGAAAGAGAGTGAAATTTAATCTGGCGAAGGAGAATTCTTGCGTTGAAATGAAGCAAATAAAATGGACACGTGGAAGCATTTCACCGGCGGATCAAGCCCTGCATACTCTGGCGATACGAGGTCACGAATTACGAGCCAATGATTGGCTAATTAACAAGGCAATGATTGGACCAATTTACAATTTCACCCCTTCTCACCCTATATAAATCAACACGCCTCCCTTCATTTTTCTTCACCTAGGATCTTAGTTTTCTTATTTTTAGTTTTAAGTTTTTAGCTTATTTTAGTTTTGTAGTAGCTTATTTCTGTATTTCGTGCTTATTGTACTTGCTTATTTCGCAAGCTTATTATGATGATGTAATAAAATGGTTTGATGCTTATTGAAGTTCTCGGTTTGATTATCTCTTGCTTATTTGTTCGTTAAACTTAGTTTTCGTGTTTGCTTATTCTATAAGCTATATTTTCGTGCTTATTTTCGCAACTTATTATTCTCAAAAGTTCTTAAAGGCTTAGAAAATGACTCCTATAAGCTTTCCAAGCTAATTCGATTCATTCTCAATTGTTTTTAAGCACTTTTTGAAATAATAAGCTATAATAAGCTCGAATATAGCTTATTTCTGTGCTTATATTGTTTTTGTTTTATTAGAAGCTCATATTTTCTGTTAAGATAAGCTTCTAAACAGCTTATTTGGTTCAAGGTGAGCTTATATTGCTAGATCGAACTTTTGTGAGCTTATTTGCTTATTCGCTTTGTCATATGAATCGTTTAAATGCTTATAGCTTATTCTAAGTCCTTGTTGCTATTTTTCGTTTGCTTACTCGAATAGTTGAGTGCTTATTTCACTTGCGTAAAGGCTTATTAGGTATTTCTAGTTGTGGATCTCGTTATAGCTTATTTTCCTTTAAGCTAATTGTCGTGGTATCTTGTTTAAGTGCTTATCTCGGATCTAGACTTCCTTATTTTGTAATTTTATAGTGTTTGGCTTAATCTCGTTTGTTTTAATAAGTTTAGCTAGAGCTTATTAAGTGGAGCTCATTCGACTTTAGGATTTAGTTTTCTTTAAGCTTGTTTTTATCAAATTAATTAAGTGCTTTTTCTGTTGGCTTATTAAAATTGTTATCTCGGCTTATTCTAAGTTTTAGCTTATTCGCATGTGCTTATTGGTTCTGGCTTATTAGTTTGGATTATTCTTGTGCTTAAATTCTCATTCTTATGATCTGAAGCGAATTTGAAGTGTTATTTGGGCCACGTTAGTATTAGTTGAAATTGGGCTTCGCTTGAACCTTGGACCACATTTGATATTGGGCTTGAAATGCGTGGCTTGGGCCTTGTGGTTTTATAACAGAAGCTGAAATTTGGAATTGTGTTATAACTTGTTGCATTAACAGTTTTAATTTTTGTATTTTGAATTTTGGTACCGGTCATCTCATGAGGCGTGGAGCTTAAGGGTTTATTTAGCTAGACCGAATTTGATTATTTGCTTTAGCTAAATAAATCGGGTGGTATTCGTTTAATTACGGGTCTTCAATTAGGTTCCATTTTCTATCCTTTTTCAATTAATTAGAGTAGCTTAGAATAAAAATGTTTTGCTTTGCTTATTTGATCATTATGAGTAGCGAGTAGTGTAATTTGTGTTTGTTAAGTGAAATAGTGATTTGGGAATTAAGTGTGGATTTGCAAAAAGGTTTAATTGATTAATAATTTTGATTATTTAGATTTGTGGTTTAAATGTTTTAAAGGGCAAAATCCGGAAAAATAGTTAAACTACACATCTAGTAATTGATATCTTTTTAAAAAGTTTTTGTCAAAATAAGCCAACGTTGTGAGATAATTATATTTTCTAAGGAAATTGATTCGTTAATGAACCGTAATTCACACTTAATGAACTTTTCACATCACTTAGCAAGCATTTGCATCTTAATAATCTTTTAGATCATTTTAGCATAATTTTCGTAGCTTAATTGTTTTAGTATAATTTTTAGTATTAATATTAGTAAAATTTTCTTAGTATTAAAAAGTAGTTTGTAAAATCAAAAGCCTTAAAAGATAATCAAGCATTATTCTTCGAAAACATAATTGTAATTTTTCAATTCAAAGCTCATTGGGACTTCGACTCCGAAAGATTGATTATTGTTTGTCCTCAAGCAATTTTCACATCCTACGGGAACTACTATACTATACTATTACTCGACGAGCAAGTTTCGTGCGAATCAAATGACAAAGGTAATAAAAGGAGAGTTCGAGAAACTTGAGGATCTTAAGGTCGAAGATATTTCGCTCACTTGCGATACATCACTTGAAGTTTTCAACAATGAATTCGACCGGATGTGCGGAATGGATGCTGATTTATTCACATATGAAGTTGAAGTTGCTAACATCCTATGCAACTCAACCAAGGATGATGATTCGGAGAAACGAGTGTCGCATGAAGCTGATGATGATATGGGATATGATCTATCTGATGTTGCATTTACTGAATGGTTGGGATCAAAAATTTTTAACTACAAGACGATGGATCATTATACAAAGAAAGCATTATGGTTTTGCTGGATTAGAGGAGATGATGAAGTTGAGCTCACGGATGAAGATTTTTCTAATAATGAAGATGAAGTTGCTGAAATCTTTAGGATCGACACTAATGTATTTGATTTTGAGACGCCTATATGCAAGACCTTCAAAGAATTTAACTATCTTTTGCAAATCGATCCAGACTTACTTACTAAGGACATTGAGGGGTTCAAGACTTATGAAGAATATAAGGATGATTGGATCTATGAATGGAACAGTGATGTACCATGGGTTGATGAGAAACCATGGACTGACACTGGAGTTTGGACTGAACCAACACCAGTTAAGCATTATTGTAAGCCCTTCAATTATAAAACTGGATGTTTGGAATGGCCAACATGTAGTTGGAAGAATGATGGATACTGTAACGGAGGAAATCTACCTGGAGCTTACATAATTGGAAACTCGCTCCATTACCAAGATTATGAATGGTACGATGCATTAATGGATAGCGAGCTAAAAGAACAAGCTTTAAGAAATAAAGCTATCATGGAAGGCTTAATCAATGATGATGAATCATGCAATGATGGTGGGAGAAAATAGGAAAACCATGAGATTACCTACCACAATCACGATGAAATAAAATGTGAGAATGAAACTCATGATGAAAGACGAGAGTTATGTGAAGATCACGAACTACCGGTGTGCAATATAAGAAGATTCAAGATGATCAAGTATTCATTCGGACAAGACGAAGAGTATGTTGCTGTTAAAGAAAATGAATACGACGATTTGGGAAGAACAAACGATGATACATGCCGAGCATACCAGGAAATCTTTTGCATAATGGACGAAGGATGGATGGTAACTAGAGCTGAGTGAAGAAATGCTGAAGAAAAGTCTAACTTAAAGACTTGGCTGTAAACAAAAGTGCTTCCTGGGAGACAACCCAGAATGTTATTTATTTTTATCGAGTCTGTCTTCCCAGACATCAATACGGCGTATCCGCTCCATACCATATGGCGTATTGATTGTCTGAACGTTATCAGTCTTTATTTTTATGCACTTTAAAAACATTATTGTCAGTTCTGGCAATACGGCGTATTCATGCACATGATACAGCGTATTCACCAGACTGACCCGTATTTAGTTTGTTTAGTTTAGTTTAAATTAACCATAGGTACCAAGATAAGAATGCACGTTTTCCTATTTTACACAGGACCTCGTGAAAGTAATATGTGGGAACGAATATTGATGGAGAATTTAAAATCTGGAGATCTTGAAGTGTTGGAGTCTTGAAACTTCAAGACGGCTGTTCAACATACGAATTCTTGCTCAATAAACCTACATGGAGAATCTACCGAGCAAATATCAAGGGAGTTCCTCATTCTAATTCTTTTTAATTCCCGTATTTAATATTTATATATACAACGAGGACGTTGTATAATTCAAGTGGGGGGATGGGAATTAGAATGTTTACTTGTCCTATTTTTCACACTAAAATGCTTAAATTATGCTCAAATTTAAAAATTTTCAAGCATACTTTTGTGAAATTACTTGATACATAACCCGCACACAATAACCCTTGTTAGATATTGTGAGAATTTAACCTTATTCGTTTCCAAATGTTTACCCAAATTCCATAAAATATGAGTGTGCCGGTGATGTTGTAGACTTTAGAACTTGGCTTGGTATATCACTCGAGACCGCACTGATGGGTACTATGGATTTAGATGGAGTAACTTGTTTAAATTGGTAAATTTTTAGGATTACACCCAAAACGCCTTTACATGTTGCTTATTAACTAACTACACCGGTTAGTTAACCCCCGTATAAACCCTTTGCTTACTCTTATTTTAAAAGTAAGATACCCCTAGAACAACCCGTAGAGCCAATCCTTTAGGAATTACACCAATTGTTTGTTTCGTTGCCTACCCTGTTAGATTAAGTTATTTTACAGTTGCTAGTTGCTTAAAGTGTAAAGTTTGTATTTCCCGAGTCTTGTGTCAAAATTTTCTATCTTTGGTACGGTTGGAAGAATTTGCACATCGCAAATGGGAATGTATATTATAGTCAAAACTCATGTATTTTTACTACCATCGCAATTAATTGTACGTCCGAAGAACGAAGAATTACCGAAGGAATTATCCGGAATTATTATGATCGTGAAGATGGTGAAACTACTCCGAGTTTCGTATATAGTTAGATGTTTAAAAAAATCTCAAAAAATTAGAAAAATCGCAACAAAAAAGAGAAGGAAAGTTTGAAGATAATCATTTCGCAACTACCGAAGGAATTACACGAAGGATCGATTATTCATTGATACAAATCGACGATGTAGAGTATTGTATAAAGTGGAAGATATCGCCACTTGCCTTGTAAAGTATGTAAAGTATGGGATGATTGGGAAGTTGACCGTTACGGGAACGCCAACTTAGGTTGTTGTTTTTTATCTATGATCAAGACGTTGTAAATAGTTGTATCTTTATCATGGTAACGGTCGGGAAAAAGTGTCTAGCAACTTGTATTTTAGACTTAATCTATTTGTTTCGTAATTTTTATTTAACAACAATTTAATTCCCTTTCCTAATCATTAACCATGGGTTTTACGCGAATGAGGATGTGATCGAACGTGCATGTCTATTCCGTCGTTACGGCCATGTATGCATGTCTCAGCTTCCTTGTTGGTTTATTACTATTGGTGAAAGTTAGAAAATCCATACCCTATATTACTCTACTATTCCTACTCTTTAGCTTATTCAAGGTGGGAGTGAGCAGGCACATGTGTCTATCCCATCGTTACAGGTGTGTATGTGTGGTCTTTGTCGCCCTCCAGGAATATTGGTATCGATGAAAGATTAGTTAGAGTAATCAACCCTAAGCCTTATCATAAAAACCCATTTTACCTTTAAAAACTTGTTACTCCTTAGCTTTAGCGGTGGAGATATGTATCCTTGTCAAGCTTATGATAGAATACTCATCACGACCGAGCAATTGAGTGAATTAGTTACATGTTACCACATAGATTAGTTGAGTGATTTGAGTGTTTTCATCTTCCTATTTCGTGAGGTGTTTGGTTGTGTACTTGTAATAGATCAAATAAATGCTTTAACGGAAAATATCCTTATGGATACATTTTATAAACTTCTAAAGGCTACTTGAGGACAAGTAGGATTCAAGTGGGGGGATATTTGATGACATCAAGTAACGTCTATTTTATAGCATCATTTATCCCATGTAATTAACCCATTTTGTATAATTATTGCAAAGAATTGTTACTTAATCGTTTGTATTTGAGAATTGCAGTAATTATGGAGTACTTGGTGAAACTTGACTAAAAGGCACGCATTCTGGAGCTTAAACGAAGATATTTTGAAGATTACTGTTCTGACAACCAATACACCGTATCCATCAAGGAAGATACGGCGTATCCGTGCCTGCACTCACCAAAGACCACAAATGAAACATGATCAATAAGCCGTATCCAGAGAAGACCAATACGCCGTATTGGAGATATAGTATGTGAATATTCTGGAAGATATCAAACGTCTATAGGTACCCTTACTCTAAGAAACCCCATACGCCGGACCAACCATTGGAATACGCAGTATCGACACCGACTCCAGACCTTTAATAGAAACTCATCTATAACGAAGTTTTAAGTGTGCTAAATCTTATTCTCTATACTAAACCACAAAATTCATTTTCAGAGTAGAAAAAGAGTAGAAGCGGTCTGCAACACATTCAATCATAGGAGACAACGTGTAATTCTTTATACTCTTTGTATCGTTTAGTTTTTGGTATCATTCGTTAACTCGGTTAGTTTTACCTTGGCTAAATGCCATTACTCTTGTTACTAATTATAAGTTTGAAAGCTCATACCTTCGGTATTTGCTGAAGAATATCTATAAATACTTGCTATGAGGAAAGGAGGTAGTTTTAGAGAGAGAGAGAGAAGTGGTTGGATGAATAATTTTAGAGAGAGAAAGTAAATAAAGAGAAAATGCATTATGTGTGGAAAAAATGATACAACCAACACCTTTCCATAGCATGGAAAGGTATTCCTACTTCTATGGCGCGTGAAGACATGGCTTACATGGGCCTTGGACTAACTAGTCTAGTAAGTTTCCAAAAATAACTAAATGAGCTATCTAATGATATCTATAGAAGTGACCGACACTTTCGTATTCCTAACAATCTCCCCCTAAGGGAGGTCACTCCATTTTACAAAAGCTTAAACCTAACATACTATGAAGGTCTTCGTTCTTGTGCTCGCAGACTTCTTTTTCTTTTTCATTTTCTTGTGAATATGGAGTAGTGATCATTGACTTTAGGCTTGAGCTTGTTCCTTTAGCTTGACTTGTATGTGAATAAGTGATCTTGAGCTTCTTGAAATAATCAACCAAGCATAATCTCTTTTCTCTATCTTGTAAACCTTGCCATCTTGTGAACTTGTGACTTTTGGACCGACATGCTCATACCTTTCTTGCTATGTTAACTTGAAAAACTTTAATAATGCATCTTTCTTGAGGTTCTTTAACTTTAACACTTCGTCGCTTCAAGTAGGACGTACGATATCAGAGTAGCGAAACTCTTGAAACATGTACTTGAACTTTAATGATGTCTTTATATTTGTCGGTCGGGTATGAGCATGTGGTTATGAATCTTTGAGACAACTGGAATTAGGTACCTTCACCTCCTTCTTTAAGGATCCTGCATTAAAACAGTTAGCAATAAAGCGGAGGGACGAATATGGCTTTGTCATTCCCTCGTGTTTGGTTGAAGTAACCTTCGAATCCGTGAGGATCGACCTGTGATCAGGTAGATTCAATTTAAGAAGAATCTCCTTAACAGGATTTCCAGCTGAAGTATCGAATCTTTCTAACACATATGTATTAGATAAGAGTGAACCAATAAGTTACCGACATGTCTCAAAGCAAACAGCACGATAAGAGTGAACCAATGAGTTACCGTCTCACCGATTGAATAGAAAAATCGATTTGAAAATCAATTGATGTGTCACTTGCTAAAGTGGTTTTGTGACACATCGAGAGTGTTAATCATTTCAAAATTCATCATCAACCGTCAATTCATTTACTAGAACAAGTTTGATTCATTTTAGAATCGCACCATCGTTTCTTTCCAGTTGTCACAAGTTTGATTCATTTAAATCGCACAAGTCACCTACCAAGAGCTTGTTTGATGTTGGCTCAAGCAGGATTTCCATCATCATTATGAATACTTTAGTATCACTTTGATGTTCTGGCAAAATCACAAGGATAATGCATAGGACTCTTAGGTTATTACTTGTTTTCATAGTGTGTGAACAGCAAATATATTTGAACAGTGTCCTACTGATATTTATGGATGATCTCTTTTGGCTCTAGACTCAATAGTGCACTTTGATTTTAGTGATCGGAGGCTGGAGCAGACTACCACATTTTCAATACCAACTAACTCGGAGTGAGAAAGTTGATAAAAATGCGTGTAATCTTCGTGAGAAATGAAACAGAAATCTTTTGAGAGATTTTGAGTGGCTAGGGAGGGTTATGCATTGCATCACTGGGTCTATGATGTCAGTCCTCAATGTCATCAAACATCTTTGTGATTCTTGACAGTAGATGTATTGACCCGGTTTCTACCTAAGTGTAAGGAGGGCTTCTTTCTTTTCACCCTATATCTTAACTTTTCTTTTTAATTCTTTAACCCCTTCAGCGCTTACCGAGACTTCATAAGTAGTACCTTGTTGGGTTTGTTCCAGTACTAGCTCCATCTCAGTCAGCACTTTTCCCTTATTCTCACTTTTACTCCTTTTTTCATACCTAAGGACTACTACACTATCTAGTGGAATATCCCTGGGTAGATCCCTCCAGTTTTGGCTGGATCATGGGAATGAATACCTAAACTTAACCACCTTATAACTCCAATACAGTAAATTAAATGGTCGGTCTTTGGTACTTCCACCATTTGCTCCCCCTTTATATGTGCATCGATTAATCGAAAGAGTTTAGCACATATATGGGAAAGTGTACACTAGAGATCTTAAAATTCACATCTTTAGCCATATATTTTAATCACATTTCTCCCCTTATCAAAAATATTAAATCTCTTGATATTTTGGATATCAATTGATTCAAATATAACTGCTTTTGGGAAAAAAGTCCAATTATTAACAAGACGTATTATGAACATTTTTAATGCTCCCCCTCAAATTATGAAGGAATTATATGGTGTTTGAGTATGTTAATTTGAATTTTTTTAAATTTACTAAGAAATTCTTGAAAATTCATACTCAAACAATATATATGCCTGATTTTTAAGTCTACACTACACATTTATATATTTACAAGATTATATATGAGACAGGACTTGAAAATATTCAAACCAGAATGACAAAGTCATTCTGTCCATGTCAGCAATCTGTAGTCCGTCTTGATAATCTCCATTTAGAAGTTGTCTTAGCTTCCCCCGAACCAGCAATCCTTTCTTGAGTAGATTCAAAGCAGACGTGCAAGCCGCATCAAGCAGTCTTGATGTATAAAGCCCAAATATCTGAAGTACACAACTAATTCGAAACCGTAACACCATAGTCAATTAAGTCCCGGATGTCCGTATTTCTCCTTACACGATAGTGATGATATAAATTGAAACACCAAAGTCAACTAAGTCCCGGATGTCACAATTATTCCCTCTTAGTATTCGAAATGATAACACCTAAGTCAACTAAGTCCCAAATGTACTCATTTCTTTCTGCAGAATACTGACTATCTTAAGGAATCATCATACTTATCAAACCTATGTGTACTTCTTTGATCAAATATTCTACTCTCTTTAAAAAAATAAGCTTAGTGATTAACCGTTTGAGGAAGTATTTCTTGAATCAGTAACCAATCTTCTCACGTTTAGAATAAATCTTCTTACAACACTTCCCCCTGGTATCTCAAATGATGCATAATAAAAATAACAAGATATCTCATCCCCCATGTAGTTGAAATAGTGCACCTGAAAGTAACAAGTTAAACACGGATTTTATCTGCGGTTATGACTTTTGTCTTCCCGGAATGACCTAAAATGAGAATAGGGTATGAATTCTATCACATGTACTCATTATTTTTCTTGTATATCTATTTCTTCCTCCTTGCTGGTTTCGATACCTCGGAATCAGCAAAACCTTGTACGCACATATACTTGAGATCGTGTTCGAAGAATTAATAAGCTTAAATCTATTCTGTGAGAATCAACTTCAAGGCATTTAAAACTATGAAAGTATTTCCATGCATTCCTAAGTCTTTTACAAACTATGAGGTGTTGGCAATATTGATCGTCTGTAGTTTAAAGCCTGAATTCACTAAGTCTCAAAGTGCAAATAAGTCCCTGAAGTTTGAAACAAATGACATCTAAAGCCCTTGTAGTTAATATAAATTAACTCCCTCTGAAATTGTTATCCGTCATTATCAAAAACTTTATCGGTTTATTCTGTGACTTATTTTGAAAGACCGTTTTAAAAGATTATTTGATGACGCTTTCTCCCCCTTAAATAATGATCCGTTTTCTATTTAAAGAGCTGTTGTCATTGTTTGAGTGGTCGAATTGTCTTTGAAAATCTTTTTGTGATTAATGAAAATACTGATTCATTATGAAGACAACTTTTTACCAAAAAAATAAATAAGATTTCTCTTATTTTGACAAATAAATGCACTGACACGTACACTTATTGTATATAGGAAGCACAGATTGTGTTGCAAAGTAAACACAAGCCTTTGCATGGTCATAAAGTAGACCATGCCTGAGAATAAATTCTCGTTGAGAGGTCAAGTTTTCTTTTTGAAATACTTGCCTTTAAGATGATGACCGGGTTGCTATCTGAAATAATAGCAAGCCATTTTTGGCATGTTTTGAAAACTTTTGAACTTCTGATCGAACTTCATTTACAGCCTCGTATCATTATTAAATGACATTTCTAAGACCGTAAATGTTATTGATTTTCAAAACAAATGCCAAATTACGTCTATTTATCTATTTTTTAATTTTTAATTTTTTTAATATAGTTTTAAAGATTTTATAGTTTTGTATTTTGTTTTTTAATAAAGGTTTTATAAATGAAAAATTCTTTTTGGTTTTTCTGGTTTTTAATATATATACATATTATATATAGGATATTTGAATAGGTACCACCACTATTCTTCAGCTTCATCTGCCAATTGTTTCAGGGTCTCCGGCGTAAAACTTTGGATTCCCAGCTTGTTGATAAGAAATTCAATTTCTTTCTCTGACCAAGGGATTTATGTGAAGATGTCCGCTAGTTGCTAGCTGATACTCCGTATTGACAAAATAAAGCTCTACTAATCCGTTCTCAACTTGCTCTTTTATGAAGTGGAATCTGATGTCAATATGTTTTGATCGAGAATGTTGAACATTGATACAGCATAAGGCAATAACGCTTTTGTTATCACAGTACATTGGAATTTTATTGAATCCAAGGCCATAGTCAGTAAGCTGTGATCTCATCCAAAGGACTTGAGCATAGCCAGACAAAGCTATATATTCAGCTTCCGTACTGTATATCACAGCGCTTTTTTTCCTTTTTGATGACCAGCTAACAAGTCCGTCTCCCAATAATTGCATACTTCCAGATGTACTTCGTCTAGTATCTTGGCAACCCGCATGATCAGCGTCTGCATAAGCTGTTAGAGCAATAGAAGAATCCTTTAGATACTAAAGTCCCCTATTAACGGTTCCTCGTAGGTATTTAAAGATTCTTTTTATAACATGTAAGTTCTTTTCGATAGGCTTTGCCTGATACCGGGCACAAATGCATACAGCAAATGTTAGGTCTGTTCTACTGGCTGTAAGATACATAAGGGTGCCAACCATTCCACGATAGTGTGTAGGGTCAACGGCTTTCCCTTGTGGATCTTCATCCAGTTTGGATTTCTCCACTATGGGAGTATCCACGGGGTCGCTAGATTCCATACCATATTTTTTTAAAGATTCTAGAGCATTCTTAGACTAGTTTAAAAAGATGCCTCTGGGACTTTATGAAATATGTAGTCCTAGAAAAAATGATATTTTGCCCATCATCGACATCTTAAACTTTAAACACATTATTTTTGAAAATTGTTCACATAGTTCAGGTGTAGTAGATGCAAAGATTATATCATCAACATAGATTTGTACCAGGAGAATATCTTTGCCTTGTCTTCTGATGAACAATGTGGGATCCACAATTCCTTTAGAGAATTCATGAGAGAGTAGAAACTTTGACAATAGATTGTACCACGCGCGAGGAGCTTGTTTCAACCCATAAAAAGCCTTCTTAAGCTTGTACACATGATTCGGATTGTCTTGATCCACAAACCCGTCTGGTTGGCTGACATAAACTTCTTCGCGCAGAATGCCGTGCAAAAATGCCGTCTTAACATCCATTTGGTAGACGATCATATTCATGTGAGCAGCAAATGCGAGGAAAATTCGAATAGCATCAAGTCTAGCCACTGGAGCAAAGGATTCCTCAAAATCAATTCCCTCTTCTTGACGGTAACCACGAGCAACCAATCGAGCCTTGTTCTTTAGAATTCCTCCTAATTCATCAAGTTTCACCTTGTAGATCCATTTTAAAGTAATAACCATCACTTTATCTGGACGTGGAACGAGTTCCCAGACTTCAAGACGTTTAAAATTTATTTAGCTCCTCTTGCATTGCTTCAATCCAACATGATTGAGTTAATGCGTCTTTATAAGTCTTTGGTTCAACTGATGCGAGGAAAGCATCGTAGTAACAAAATAATGCTTGTTCATGGAGTTGGAGTCTTGTGGAAACAGGTCTTTCGAGTTCACCGATGATGTTGTCTAAAGGATGATCCTTAGTCCATTTGTTAACATGTTCTGAGTTAGGAACAACAGTTTGCACAACAGTGGGAATAACATCCGAAGAAGAAGATTCAGAAACGTAATTTGGAATTGGAATACCAAAGAATGGATCGTTATTCATGTGTGCAACATCTAAGTCGTGATTTTCTTCTTCAACATCGTTAGAAATGATAGGAGATTGAGTTTCGGGTGTTGTTTGTAAGTTACTAGGTGATGGTGAATCTTGGTCAACAGTTGTTGAGGAAGGTGAACCGATTGAAGCAGCGGGTTCTAGAGCTACTGCTTCAAAAATTAGAGCAATTACTTTAGGGGTTGGGCGATCAACACTTGATAGAGGGTTGAGTAATTCATCAAACAGTGGTTGAAACAAAAGATCCCAATCAGTTCTTGAAGATGGTACAAACGGTGTTGAAGGAGGAGGGTTTGGCACGAGTCCTAAACTGATTGTTGCAAGAGTTATTTCATGAAGTGCGGGTTCTAAACTGCTGTGTTCAGAAGCCATAGCTGTCAGCTCATTAAAATCTACATGAATTGTTTTGATGATTCGTCTGGTACGACGGTTGTAAATTCGAAATGCTTTCTTTGTGGGTCAATGAAAATACCAATATCAGTTTTCGGTTGTAACTTGCCCAAGTTGTCGCTATCGTTTGTCAAATAACAAAGTGCACCAAATACATGGAGAAAAGATAAGTCGGGAAGTTTGTCATGTAAAAGCTCATATGGTGTTTTTCCGTAACGAAGACGTGTGATGGAACGATTTTAGGTGTAACATGCGGTAGCAACTGCCTCTGCCCACAAGAATAACGGAGCTTTTGCATAAATTAACATGGTGTGGGCAGCTTCAATTAGCGTACGATTACATCTTTCAACGACACCATTTTGCTGTAGAGAGAGCAACGGATGTTTCATGAGAGATGCCAACCTTCTCATAGTAATCACGCAAAGTTTGATTAACAAACTCAGTTCCATTATCTGTTCTGATTTGTTGGACAGGTGCCTTCAGCCGCACCTGGATCATTTTGAGAAACTTGATTATGAAATATGGAGCTTCATCTTTTGATCTTAAGCACTTTACCCATGTAAACCGAGAGTAATCATTGACAATGACGAGGATGTACTTCTTTCCATTAATACTTGCGACACGCATTGGGCCACAAAGATCCATGTGCAAAAGATAAAGTTTTTCTTGGTTGGTGTCTTTAGATTTAGGTTTGTGGGGTTTCTTCTTCCTTTTGCCCATTGCACAAGCAGAACACAGGTGGTCCTTTTCAAATTTTAGCTTAGGGAGACCTTGAACAAGACCGTGTCTAGCTAAATGGTTGATTGTACCAAAGTTTAGATGAGACAAACGTCGGTGCCATATCCATGACTTAGTCTTTGAGGCCTTTGACAAGAGACATATAGGAGAGGACACTATCATATCTCCAAGAGACAGTGTATACATATTGTTTCCTCGAGATCCAGTTAATAGATCAACCCCTTCTAGATTACGAATGAAATAGGTGTGTTGATGAAAAGCAACTTCAAGGTTCGAATCACAGAATTGCCCAATGGAGAATAAGTTATGTCCAAGTCCTTCCACGTAGTAAACCCTTGAGATCGTAACATTCCCAATCTGAAAATCACCATATCCCATTATCTTTGCCACGTGATCATTTCCGAATTTTACATTACCCAAAAATTTATTGACGAAATTGGTGAGTTAAGAGCGATCTCCGGTCATATGCTTGGAGCAGCCGGTGTCCAAATACCAGAGAACAATTTAGACGACCTGCATTCATCAAGAGAGGAAGATGGAACATCGGAAACTATAGATCCTCAAGATTTACTGGGTTCCTTGTTGTTAGTAGATATAGATTTAATAATCTTAGGTTTGCTAACAGGAACATTAGTTTTGGATTTCCTAGGTTTCCTTGAGTAAATCAATGTTACTACATGCAGTTTCTTATCTAAGAGCAGTTGATTTCCTAAGGGGCACTGTCCAGTAGTTGTGGTAGTTGGTTTCCTAAGGGGCACTTCAGTAGTTGTGGTAATCCTAGTTAAAGGGCATGCATTTTCTACTATAGTGAAGGTCCGACCAGTAGATCTCCAAATGTATCTAATATTTGTGAACACTTTTCCTATTGGCTTCTAAACTTTTATTTTTGAACTTTTCTTAACATATTTAGATTTAGCACGAGCATTCACATCATTGATAAAATCAAGAACACATAAATCATGATTATCAGAAAGCATGCAACCATTACACTTAACACATAGAAGTTCAGAATGCGCATTAAGCTTGGAATGCTGCACATTTGCAGTTCTGTTAGGTTCCACAACACAAGTCTTATTTTTTAAACTAGATTTAACTGTCCTAGAGTGGGCTTCTACTTTATTCTTCTGAGTACTACTTGGTGTTTGCTGAATCTTATCTTTCTTTGTATTGCCTGAAGGCTGTGATCTGCTAGCACTAGTAGACGGTTTTACTCCTGTAGAAGACAACATAGGTTTGTTAGAAACTAGGTTTGATAAAGAAGCTATTTTTGTGTTTGTGTTTCCTGAGGATGTGACGGGCTCAGTGAATCTAACTCTTTTGTCCTTGTTCTTTGGGGTCACAGCCACTAATTTATCACTTGAATTGTTAATGCTAGGGCAGGTTTGTCCGATTATAATAAGCAACTTTTGAATACATTTGGTATACTTACAAGCAGAGTCTAAGGGATTATTTAGAGGATTTTGTCATTTTTCTTATTCAACTACTTCCTTAAGAATCGCAGCTTGATCTTGAGTATGCCTAAGGTAGTAAGAGTGGGTTGTACTATTGTTCAACAAATTAGGGGCTATTGGTTCCACATCAATCTTAAGCATTTCTGGAGCAACATTATCAGATAAATCTTTTCTCTTAAGTTTCCTTAAGTCATTCTTGAGAGCTGTAATGACCAAAACTTTTTCCTGAAGACTTGCATTTAAATCAGAGATTTCCACAGACTTTTAATTGACTTGATTAATTAAAGCATCACATTGTTCTTTTGATCGAATATGTATTGGTTTGATCGAGTCATAAAGTTGCTTATAGGTCTGTTTCAAATGTTCATTCTCAGCAATAAGCTTTGACACCCTATTATCCAATTCAATATTTATCGTTTCAATCTCTTCTATGTCCTTTTTGATCTTATCCTCATTCATATTTCCACTTAGAGATTTGATTCTCTCTTTCAACGTTTTTATGACCGTGTCTTTCTCTTGCGACTGAGCTTTCAATTCATTTAATTCAAAATATTGATCAAAACTTGGAGCACTTTGATTTGAAACAGAATTGTCTCTTTGAAAAATTTCCTGATTAAGTTGAGTATTAACTTCTAAAGAGATGCAATGTTTTTCAAGAGTGGTATAACTTCTGAACAATTTATCATAAATCTCTTTTTCAATGAAATTTGTTTTGTTGAGAAGCTCAGTCTCAAGTTTGAGACACTTTTCACATTCATGCACATTCACATAAGCATTATCCACAGAAGAATTCACAATTATGTTCACTATATCTTTGCAAATGACTTGTTCCAAGAGTCGTTCGTTTTCATTTAAAACTTGATTCATTTTAACTTCAAACATTTTTGACTCTAAACGATGTTGTTCCACAGCCTGTTCCATTTGATGAAAGACATTTTGGACTTCAGAAAGTTCATCAATTAAATATTGATCGAATGTATTGAATATGTCATTCAGTGCTTTTACAAATGGAATAATTTCATCCCTAAAACAAGCTTTTGTATGTTCAAACCCCCACGAGCCCTCAGTGATGGCTGTGGCCATGGTTATTTCTTTAACAACCACGTCAAAGCCAGCAAGATGGTGTTTAAGTTTCTTCAAACTCGTATTTACCATGCTAACTTTATGAAGTTCTTTTGGAACCTCGACTTTGGTGGGTCTACAAGAAGGACTAGGATCAGAAGAATTCATAGAATTCTGAGACCAAAAGGCTTGTTCAGCAGATAATTCAGTTTGTGAAACAAATTGTTTTTCAAAATCTTGATAAAGTTGGTTGAGAACAGCATAATCAACTAGTGTGTGGTAATAACTTTCTTTTCTAAAACCATTGGATCTTGTTGTTTTAAAAGCATTTTTGAACGACTCTCTTCAGCAAGAATTAGGGTCTCTTCGGAGTCAGGAATCACAATAGCACTAGTGTTCTTAATGACATTACCATCATAAAGCTTTGAATACCTAAAGCTTGTTTAGTGGTATGGTCATAGAAAAACTATGGTTTTGTCAACATATGAACAGTTTGTGCTGATTTATCTCTTTTATAAACAATATTGTCTAGTTGTTTGATTTTCTTTTCTAAAGCAATTTCTCTATCAATGTTTCTAGATTCTTCCTTCTTGAAATCATTTTTTGGAAGAGTAATTGTTTGCATTAAAGATTCTTTTTCTTTTAATTATTCAAAAAGAGTTTTTTTAAGACGATCAATCTCGACAGACTGTTCACATGAATCTAAAACATTATCTTTACTTTTTAAATCAACATTTTGTCCTTCTTTCAAAACTTTAACTTGTTCTTTATATCTTTCAAGGTCAGCAGACAAAGTATCATTGACACTTTTATTGTCCAGATTAATCTTGGTGCAATTAATTACTTGGCTTTTCAGTTGTTCTATCACAGATAATATCAGTGCATCTTGTTGTGCAGAGGAGTTTGAATTCTGAACAGCTGCCTGTTGTGATTCATACATATACTAAGAATAAGGAATGATATTGCTATCATTGGTTATTTTAGTTTCTGAATAATTCACAACACTCGACTGTTCAAAAGACGACCTCGCCTGCACACCTTGATTTATCATATTGTTATCCATATTTTCAGGATTGTGTACCTCAGCAAGAACTTCTGAACTATAATGAGACAAATTTTCCATGAGAGCAACTTTGGCAGTATTGAGCTCATCACAATCAAAGTCATATGCATTTAAATCATCGGCTTGATAAGTGGCATTGTGAGTAATGACTGTCTGTGTTGCTTGACCTTCTGCAATTCTTAGATCTGCCAAAAATGCTAGCTCTTCTTCATGTAGAATTTGACCATTTGCTTGAGCTTGTACCAGCAACACTTTATCCTTAAACTAAGAATCATCCCGTTTCCTTTTTGG
>BQNB010027066.1:0-57970 GCA_026074375.1 Tanacetum coccineum
AAGTGATTCATCTCCTTCATCCTCATTCTTCCTTCATCTCGATTCGCCTTCAATTTTCGCTCGATTACGATTTCATTCAATTAACTTTTGCCATTAATTAATCGATCAAAATTAAGGGTAATCATGTACTAATCTAAGTAATTTTTTATCAATCATGGTATTGCATTGCTTGCTCTTAACACTCGCACAAAAACAACCCGGATTTAGACCAATGACCAGGAATTTTTGAATTTTTATAGTGGGTCTGACCTTAAGGGGGTGTTTGGGAATGGGTTTATTGAAAAATGGCTTAGTTTTCCCTCGTAACCTAATTTTTCAAACAACATCATCCCAACGGCGTCAAGGATAACATGTGACGCCGTTTGGACCCATTGTACAGACAATACATTTTTATGGTTCTAATCTGATCCGTTTTTGTATTGGCTTTAATATAGACCATGAGCAAGAGAGCTAGGAGCACTAGAGGTCAATCCTCTTCCTCCCAAGGAGTATCAATTAAGGAAAAAGTTTGAATGCTTGGGGTATTCGAGAGTGGTGTGCACCAAATGCGCCATGATGCTCTTGCTAGGCGCCGCATTCACTCCGGGGACATCATCAATTGGGAATTACTCGCTAGCCAAGGTCTTGCTCAAGCCTTCTTTGAGTCTATCAACAAAGACCCTTTCTCTGGCCCCCAATGGGTGAACCTCTTCCAAACCAATGAGAATCTCTATCGAGAGTTGGTTCGTGAGTTCTTTGCCTCATTTGAGTTTGATGTCTCTCTTTGTAGGTATGATCCCAATCATTTGGGTGTTAGGTTTAGATTAAGGGGCGAGCAAAAGGAGATTTCTCTTTTAGAACTAGGATGGAGAATTGGTTTGTATTCTGAAAGGCAATCTAGGGAGAGTGCTACTCTAAGTGGGTTAAGAAAGGGGGTGACAGTGAAGGCAAATCACTTGTTATTGGGATTTTGGCCAACCATTAGGGATGATGGGTTTAATGTGGGAAATACGAAAGTGGCCTCCATTAGGTATCCAAGGGTTAAGCTTGCCCCTTGTTGCATTGCAACGACCATTACAGGTAGAAAGGAACGCACTCATAGAGTCACTAAAATTGACATATTCTACCTTTATTGCATCTACTCCGATGAGGTCATCTGCAACATTCTATACTGGCTTGCTAAGTACATGGTTGGGATGAGGGAAAAGAGTTTGATTTGTGGAGGGATGTTTGTAACTCGGATTTCCCGATCTTATAGATTGCTAACCAATAAAATGATGGGGGCATTAAATGTCGAGCCCTCCCCTCATGTCTTCAAAAAGAAATCATTGATATCAATGGGGGTTGTCACAGAGCTACACAATGGGGGATACTTTTAGCCCGCAGCACGAGAGGTCGTGGAGGAAGATGATAAGGGTGATGAGGCAGCTGGAAGAGGTGCGGGTCATGAAGGGGCTGGAGGTTCCGTCGACATGTACCGCAACATGAGCCAAGGTGATTGCCAAGTTTGCCAAGCGCGTTGGATGGATCAGCAAGATGAGAAGTGTGGTAGGATTAACACTTGGATGGGGCAGCAGGATGAACGAGCCCACTGGATGTATGATCACAATGTCCGCCAATTTCAATACCTGTCCACTCGTGACAACCTGGACCCCACCTCTAGATTGCCCCGTTTCCAGGGTATGAGGCCGATTACCCACCCGTTGGCTATTAGGGATACATGCCTCCAGGCTATGAGTACCGCCCCGGCCCCTCTCAAGATGACTCTTAGTGATTGTTCATGTTCACTCTAGCATTATGTAATGTCTTTCGTTGTTAAACAACTATGGATTGTAATAGTATAGGATTCGAGTATTTGAACTATTATTTATGTGTTTGTTTGAACTAATTATCGTTAAACATTAGGAATATCTTGTGTTTTGTTCTTTATTGTTTGTTTTATTATGTTTGGATCATTTTGTAATCATGCTTTGTTTGTTTATAACTTCGTCTTATTTGCAATCAAAGGTATTTTGCAACAAAATAAGTGTAGGGGAAATATCCGGTTTTTAAGAACCAAATTCAAACATTTAAAATAAATTGTTTAGATTAATTCGCGTCAGTTCCTAGTCATATGGTTGTAATGATTAATTCCCGTTTTTTATGCAGTGCTTTCTTCAGATTTAACTTATAAAATTACGTGCAAGAAATTTCTCATTATAAACGAAGAAGAATTTTTCATAGTGCCTGGAGACGGCGTCGGGATTAACACTTGACGGCGTCGCGTCTCCTGCAATGTAAAAATTCAATTTTTTTCAAGTATTTCTGAAAAATAAAATGCGCAATATTTAAATTTTGTAATTCTTTTGTAAACCTGCAGAAAACCGATAATTACATCATTACTTTCATCCTATCTTTACTGCTTTTATAAAGTCAAAACCCTAAACTCTCAATAGTTATTTTATTTATGTCCCTGCTGATTTTATGTTTTGGTATAGTTTTTCTTTGTCTTTTGATTTACAGGTTATCGATTTGACGAGAAGAAAGCGGAAGATCTTAGGACTGTCATTCATTGATGATTCTGTGGAGGACGATTTAAACCCCATTTATTCCACTGTTTTCTTTTCTTCATCCATTATTGAGCAAACCAGGGGAGTACTAGTTTCTTTTACTTGTTTTCTTTTCCCTTTATTTGTTTTTATGAGTACTTCTATAGAATATTAGAGACAATGTTCAACTTAAGTATATGGGAAATAAGCGCTGTGTATGTTTATTAACTATTCCTCATTTGTCATTGCTTTGTTCCTTAAAATGATGGGTAATATATCGAAACATATCATAAAAGGTAATTTTGACCAAAATTTAAAATTTTTTATGACACATACCGACGAAAACCGAGTATTAATAGCGTCTCATGGATAGAAATGTGTATGACTAGCACAAAACCCTCAAATTCAACCCTAAAAATGTGAGGTTCGCCTTTAGATCTTTAGGAATTCAGGTATCCAGTTATTGAAACCCAATAAATTACACCTTTCAGCTTGTTCGAGTTAAGTTCGAATATGGCAGTCATAGTGGTCTATTTCGTCTTTACGGATGTGTACGTATTGGTCTCAGTCCACCTTTTCTGAAGCATTGGTATTTGAATAAATTTATAAGAGTGTAACCGTAGTAATATTATAAATTCTAGAACTTTTTTTGTGAATGCATCTCGAGACCTGCTATTAGTAAATATTTAGGATTTGCTAGATATAGAGGCACCTAGGTATAACCAACTTTTAATCCTTAATTGTTTTATTATGGTCACATGTCTAACTAAACTATCCCATCATACCTTCTTGCCATGCACTCATTTTTAGTGCAGGATACCCCTAGTACAACCCTCTGAGCCTATCCTTTTTCACGGTTCTTGTAATTTTCTGGTTAAGCAGACTAAAAGAAGAGAGCTATTATCAATCCCTTAAACCATTCTTTCATCCCAAATTGCCTTAGCCTACCTATATGTAATCACCTATAGTACATTATTGTTTTTAGCAAGTTAATTATTGTGGAGTACAACGGTGCTAAGTTCTATCCTTGTAAATACGTGATTTGGGGTCGATAGGATACATGGTAGTATTCATCTTTTGAAGAATTGGGATGAAGTAATTCGTACACACCCATGAGCTCGAATAAGCTCCATTCATTTTGAACCACCTCAAATCGGTCATTATTAGATTGTAAATAACGTGTATGTAAATGAGTTTAGAGTGTAAAGGGGGTGTATCTATAATAACTATTCATCCCCATGATGTATTGATATGTTAAAGCAATGCAGGAGGCAAAGTGTAGCAAAAAGAAAACATGAGAAAAAGAAAAGTAATAGGAACGAATATATATATAATATATATATAATTAATATATATTATAAATATAAAAGCGAAAAAAATGATGGCCTGCCATTGCTATTTCTATGTTATAATAGAGTCAAGTAAAAAAATAGATGTTTGCAGAGTTTTGTAGATTGTATACTTATATCCGAGTCTTTGGCTTAGCAACAAACCAAGCTGTATTCGTTAGAAATAATTGGCAAACCCTATTCAACCCTAAAATTTCACTCCAAAGTCAACACCTAAATGAAGTCCCAATCCGTTTTTTGTTTCCATATATTTTTCGTTACACCTACACCCACAACCCTTCAAAGACATCTTGCTAGTAATGAGTAATGCTTGCACCTAGCGTGAGGTTGAATCCTTATCAAGCTATGGTAACTTCTATGTTTACGACAGGAGGTAATGAGTGTTGATTGTTTTGTTTTCCTCCATTATGTTATAAATTAATTATACACCAGTAGAAAGAATAGAATCCAAACACTTATGTAAAGGTGCGCAGTAATACTTTTACGTGCATTTAATTACGATACCTAGAAGGTTTTGTTTTGTAAAATACTGTTTAAAGAGTAAGTTAAATGGCCCTCATATTGTTATTGTCTAGGTAGAAAAGCCCATTTGCTTGAGGACAAGCAAATCCCAAGTGTAGGGGTATTTGATGAGGTGTCATTTCATATACTATTTCAGGGTCATTTAACCCCCTAAATCATGCAAATATGCCCAGATTACTTGCTTAATCATTTGTTTTTAGGTTTTTAGCACTTGAATGGCATTTGGAGGGATTACACGTGACTTGGGCTTATTTGGAAAAGAAACGGACAAGACTACGACTCTACGCCAAGAACCATGAAGAATTATTCACTCAGAGCTTTGAGACGGCGTCGCAACCATAAACGACGTGTCATGAATCATGTGACGGCTCAGAGATTCCAATGGCTAAGGACTGCCGACGTAAGTGATCTAGAACCATCTATGTGGCGACGGCGTCAGGAGTACAAAGTGACGCCGTCGCAACGATATCTCTATAAATATAAATCCGATTTTAGGGTTTCAAGTGGGTACCTTTGTATAACTTTAGGGAGACGAACCACAGCCTTTGTAGCAGCTTCATAGGTCGTTTTTAGGGCCTCAAAACCCTATTGTACTACCTTGGATCCATGTTTTAATTCAAGTAAGGTTATTTATCATTCATCATTCAATATGTCTATGTGTTGTAATGATATATCTTCTTCTTCATTATAACTTGCAAGGCTAAACCCTTCCTTTTGTATTTTGGCTTATGATTGCATGAAAGTATCGGATATAGATCCTAATTACTGTTGCTTCTCGTTTGATGAAATTGTTAGGCTTTAGATAACCAGCTTTTGTTTGTATTGATGTAGAACTAACGTCGAGGATAACACGAGTGCGTAAAAGGATACCCATTGAGTAAGAGTCATCATACTACCGTTACGCCTCCCTTATATGGGATGATCCCGATCTTAAGATATTTCAAAAGCATTTAATATACGCTTAGGTCCTTGTAATATCCTTCATACTAGCTTACTTGTTCGTTTGCCTAATGTAATATAAAAAGACTGCGGTTTCAATGTCATACCGTATCATTGACCTAGGAAATACTTAACAACAGACCATTCACAAGTGTGACAAGTCACAGGATAGGAGAAAGCAATCTGATACGTATGCATGATTAAGTAAATATACATTAATTATCATAAGAGTTATCCGTATAAATTAGATATAAATGAGTTAGTTATAGGTTAACAAACAAACCCTTCTCAAACCCAACATTTACTTGCTTTTCTTAAAAATAGAAAATAAGAAAATAATCTTCCCATTAAAACGTCTAAATTCTAGTAACATTGAACAATCCATCCAACCAATTCCTCTAGAGAACATAACAACCCTCAAGAGTCTTTTGCATATACTACTACTAACAACGTTTAAGATGTGCTCTGCCTATGGAGTTGTAAAACTTCGTGTAGAAGTCCTATGATAACCGCATCACTTTCCCATAAACCAACCTAAAGGGGGTACATCTAGTAGGTTTTTTGTTGTAGGTTCTGAATGGCCACAATGCACTGTCAAGCTTTTCGAACAAATTCTTCGGGTTATATCCAACCAATTTTTCCAAAATACGTTTGATAGCTCTATTGGTCACTTTAATTTGTCCGTTGGTTTGAGGGTGGTATGCAGTAGATAATTTATGAGTCGCTTCGTATTTTTGCAAGGCCTTTTCTAATTGAGAGTTACAAAAATGTGTCCCCCGATCACTAATTAACTGCTTTTTAGAACTCTAAACCATTGCAAACAAAAAGGACTTTCTTAAAATACTGTAACACATCGCGAGCATCGTTTGTAGGAAGTGCTTGAGCTTTGAACCATTTCGATACATAATCTACAGCTACTAATATATATTTAATTCCCCTTGAGTTAGGAAAGGGACCCATAAAGTCTAGTCCTTATATATCAAATACATCACATACCTGAATGTTGTTTTGAGGCATCTCACTCCTTGATGATATGTTTCCTGACCCTTTCGACAGCATCACAGTCCTCAACACTAAAGTCGTATAGCATCCATAAAGAACTAAGGAGCTAAAAGAATCCAGATTCATAGACTTTTCTTCCAGTAATCGACGCACTATGATGTCCCTCAGTTGGTCCAAAATGACAGTGTGCCAAGATTTCAAGGATTTCGCTTCCAGCAACGCATCGCCTCATTATATTCTCCGAGCATAGCCTGAACGCGTATGGTTCATCCCAGAAATAGTTCTTCACTTGAGAGAAAAACCTTCTTCTTTTTTCTGGTGTCCATTTCGGAAGCACAATCTTTCCAACAATATAATTAACATAATCAGCATACCATGGTTCGTCGTCGTCTAGTTCGGCCTTTAATATCATTAGATGTTCGTTGGGAAATTCATTAGTGATTTCTTCTTCTGTGAATGTTCCCAAATCTGGGTTCTCAAGTCTTGACAAGTGATCAGCAGCCAAGTTTTCTGCCCCTTTTTATCCTTAATCTCGATGCCGAACCCTTGAAGAAGCAGTACCCACCTTATAAGCCTTGGTTTGGCGTCCTGTTTACTGAACAAATACTTCAAAGCAGAATGATCAGTGTATACAATAGTTTTTGAGAAGATAAGATAGGGATGAAACTTATCAAAAGAGAAAACAACTGTAAGAAGTTCTTTTTCAGTGGTGGCATAATGTTCTTGGGCATTATTTAGAGTTTTGCTAGCATAACAGATTGGTTTGAATTTTCTATCTATTCTTTGTCCTAAAACAACTCCAACAGCGAAATCACTAGCGTCACACATTAGTTCAAAGGGCGCATTCTAATCGAGAGATATTATTATAGGTTTTTGTGGTTAGATTTTTCTTTCAATAATTAAATGCCTTTGTAGCAATCATTAGAAAAATCAACATTTGTGCATCTTTCAGTAAAAGTTGGTGTCATGTGGTTTAAATATCATTAAAAAGTCTTTATGAACAGACGTATAATATCCGCATGCCAGTAAACTTGTAACATCCTTTAGACTCTGTTTGTAGGTAGAGAGGCAACTAATCTTAGCCAACGATTTTAGCCCTATCGACCTCAATACCTGCCCCGGAATTTTGTGTCCTAAAACAATCCCTTCTTTTACCATAAAATAACATTTTTCCCAATTCAGCACAAGGTTGGTTTCTTTACATCTAGAAAGCATTCTATCTAAATTAGCGAGACAACAATTAAAAGAGTTACTGAATACCGAGAAGTAATCCATGAATACTTCCATAAAGTCTTTCACCATGTCGTAGAAAATTTCCGTCATGCATCTTTGAAAAGTAGCAGGCGCGTTGCATAATCCAAACAGCATTCGTCGGTAAGCAAAAGTCCCATAAAGACAAGTGAAACGTGTCTTTTCTTGATCTTTTGGGTGTGATCGTAATCTGGAAGAAATCCTGAAAATCCATCAAAACAGTAATATCATATCCACGATAAACTTCCTAACATATTGATCAATAAAGGAAGAGTGGAAATGATCCTTCGAGTGCTCATTAAGTTTCGGATAATCGAATGGCACACTCGCCATCCTGGAATCTGTTTGAGAAGAATTAAGTTCTTACTATCATTCAAACTACAGTCATTCCTCCTTTTTGGCACAACGAGATAGGCTTGAACCCACGAACTTATTGAGATTAGCAATAAATCAGCCCGGAATCGAAGTAACATAAGTAAACGACACATCGTTTTCACACCACATCTTGACTATTGGGATTTAAAAAACGCCTTCGGGTTGAATGACGGTTTGAAGTCATCCTCTATTATAATCTTTATGCAGTAGACGGAACATGAATTCCCTTGATGTTTGACATTTCCAATGCAATTGGCCATCACTTAGAAAGAAGACGCCTGCTTACTCTAATACTAGTAAAATAACATTTTTCTCCTTTTCGGACATATAGATGAGAAATAATTATATGAAAGGATTTGTCACCAGTGCAGGTATGCGTAATGTAAGTGTTGATGCAAACTTTTCAGCTCAGGCTTTCTGTCTCAAATCTCGAGTAGCCACTGATGGCCTAATAAAGTGTTCACTTTCAGACTATACCAGTCTCGTTGTTATGTCCTCTATGTCAACGAATACGGCGTATTAACAGAGTCGATACACCGTATTGGTTTCCTTGGATCAGAATCATTGTCAGCCTTACTTTCAAAACATCACAGCTTTCTAGGTCTGATTGATTAATTGATTTCTACAGCCCCTTTAGTAAAAATGAATCAGACTTATCATTTGCCAGTAATTCCTGAGCTTCTGCGTTGATTGTGTTGTCTAAGTCATCAATCCCATAGCATTCATCATCTTCAGCGGGCGGTCTTTTAATTGATTGATCTATGTCAAATATTACTTCATCATCCCCTACTCTTAGCATTTTATTTTTATTAAACACGTCTATCATAGCTCGAGCGGTTGCCAAAACCGGTCTTCCTAAAATTATAGGATCCCTAGAGTCTTCGGGTATATCCTAAGAAGTAAAAATCTAGTGAAAGGTACGAATTAACCACATTTAATAGCACCATTTTCAATTATTCCTCTTGTATTGATCGCGTCCAAATCCGCAAGTTTTAAGCTCATTCTAGTAGCCTTTGGTTCTCCTAAACCTAATTTGTCATACATCATATATGGCATTAAGCTTATACTAACCCCTAGGTCTGCTAACGCATTATTGATATGCAATTGGCCAATGTCATAAGGAATAGTAAAACTCCCTGGGTCTTTTTCTTTTGATGGAAACTTGTTTAATAATACAGCTGAGCATCTTTATCATATTCATATGATATGTGCAACTTCTCGAGTCTGGCCCTTGTTTGTCACAAACCTTCAGAAATAGGACGTATTCTAGCAATTAAGTTTTGATAATTATTCTAGGCTTCGAGATGAATGAAAAATGATGTAGAGGTTGCTTCAGATTTTTCTAAAGAACTTTCTTGCCTATGTCTTCTTCTTTTTCTTTTCTCAACGTTCTGGGAAAAGGGATCGATGGTGTTTGTACCTCACTGAATCGTTGAACAACAGGCTCGTTGGATGTCTGAGGTTGATCTTTGTCGAGGACTTTATTTGATTCAATTGGTTTGTCATGATTTACTACTAGAGGTTCTTTGGCATGCACATTGGTTGTTTTGAGATGAACATCACGAGATCGATCGTCTTTCCATCCACATCTGTAGTTATTCCTTAATTTCCGCACTTTTAATTTATCATGGAGTATATTCGATTACTTTTAACAACTCTTGTACCTCGAACCTAGATCGACTTATAGTGAATTATACCTTTCTAGAATAAGATGCTCGTTGGAGTGTTCGGAATCACAATGAATGCTCTTATCGTCTTCAATTCTCAGTTTTTCTTGTCAAAAATTTGTATAACATTCATCCATTGATAAACCTTCTTTCTAGGCAGAGTAAAATGATATGGACGAATGTTCGGATGCTGCTCTCTGAAGAAGTAAGACATGATTCAAAAGTAAAAGCTATCCCTAAAAAATTAGACTTTGCAAAATCATTTAAAACGGTTAACCAATAACCTGTATGAAATAATTAATACGGCGACAATTTGCTAAACAGAATGGATACGTTATATTGGAAAAGAAGGCTGGATACGTCGTATTCAAAGGAAGTGAATACGCCATATCAAGTTATCGACTAGAACAGTGTATTAGAAAACAATTAAGCACACAAACAACTAAACTAATAATCAATTAAACAAACAAATATACAAGCAAATATACAAATTCTACACTAATCTAAATACACAGCCTAAAGGGTTAGATTATTCTAATGTTAAAAACCAAAAATATAAAAATAAAAATCAAGATTAAATTTTCACTCCCCGGCAACGGCGCCAAAAACTTGATGTGTCGTTATGTGGTTGTAATTTATGTTTCAATATTATTAAATCTTATATATTTTGCGCAACTTTTAACCGAAAAACTCACACTTAAACGTACATTGTACCTCTGGTCAAATGCAGTTTGCATGGTAAGTAGGGTTGTCGATCACTAATAGCCGAGATACAATCTTTTCAATTATTAAAATATTTTGGTATCTAAACTCAGTTATTTCTATCTAATGGTTCAACCTATGTTAAACCTATGTTAATCCTAAATCTAACGGAAAGGGGGGTTTTCAGCCTGAGAGACTAGCATGGGTTTTGTGGTGACTTAAATCAACTTAAGACACAATAACACACGCAAGTAAATTAACATAAGATAAAAGAGCGGTCTAGCCAAATATAAGAAAACTGTATTAACCATTATTAATCCAATTAGAATGTTGGTTTGTTTATTTGGTGCAATGATTGACTTATACTTCGAGGTGCATAACATTCTGAAGACTTAGGCGTATACTTCTTTCTAAACCTAGATACGAAGAATCGTCACAATTAAACGTATCCCGCTAAAACAACCTTATTTGCTGATTAAATCTATCTAGGGATTACAAAGCAATGTGATTCTTGGTAAAACTCTAGCTCATAGAGACTTTACCCACTTACTGCTTAAAGGCAATTCATACACTAGTAGTCCTAACAAGTCTTTAACCAATTATTAGAATCGTACTCTTGATCCCTAAGGGTTACATCCTGCCGGACCAACTAAGCTCGCAATGTAAAGCAAAGATAGTTTATTATTATTGATCCTATTGTCTAGATGTATAAATCACAAATGGAGAGCCATCCTGCATCTATATTACTTCGTCCGTAAACCACTTAACCAGTTGATGATAGGGTCGCATACAACATCTACTAAACAAGTATAAACTGATACACATAATAAGCAAATCAATGATAAATTAAGCGAATCGAGATAAATACAAACAGAACATTCAAATCTTCATAATAATGGCTAATACCCGAAAGGTATACCCCACAAACGTCATAATCTATACAGAGAGTAATAATTTAAGCCAAGGTAAAACCGTAACCGAGTTAACGAATGATACCAAAAACTGAACGATTGCAAGAGTATATGAGATTACAAGTTGTTTCCTATGGAATTAATTGCTAGGCTCGACCTCTTCTGCTCTTCTTCTCTTCTGAAAATGACTTAGTGGTTTAAGGTATAGAAAATATGCATTAGCCACGAAAATCTATTTTTAGTTCCTATTTTATAAGGTCTGTAATTTTGGACCAACAGCGTATTGACTGAGGTCAATACTGCGTATGAATCTTCTCTGGATACGGCGTATTGATCATCATTCCTTCGTGGTCTTTAGTGAAGTGCAGGCACAGATACGCCGTATCTTCCTTTATGGATCGGCGTATTGGATGTCAGAACAGTAATCTTAAAATGTCTTTGTTTAAGCTCCAGAATGCGTGACTTTTTGCTAATCTTCACCAAGTACTTCATAATTACTAGCAATTCACAAACAAAGATAAGTATCAATTTATTTGCATATATTATGATAAAAATGGTTATTTACATGGATTAAATGAAGCTTAAACGTTATTATGATGTCACAAGCCCAAACATAGCCATTATCAATTTAGTACCCTAATTAAATTTCACTAGAAATCCATCTAATTGACATTTTCCACTTAATCGAAATTAGCCATTTGTACAGATCGAATTAGGTAACAAAATCGAATTTTTACCAATTTTATGTTAAGTTGAATTTGACTGTCATCATTTTTTATTCCAATCGAAAATGAACTAAACATCCATTAATTGAAATTGGTGTTAATCGAAATTAACATAACATGCTAATCGAAAATGAACCAAGGACTCAAATAAGCCTTAATAATACCTCAATAAGCCACAAATAAGCCTATAACAACCATACCATATCTTTAATCATCGTTCATCGAATTTGGGTTGTTCATCAAGAATGAAATAAGTAATCGAAATTGGTCTATAAGCTATTACAAATCAAGATAAACACAAATAAGCACAAACAATCACAAACATAAACATCTATGAACCTTCTAATACACTTAATTCATAAAAAACCTAATTTCAATGAACCTTAATTAAGATTGAATTCAAATTCGATGATCCCAATGAAAAACATATAAAGATGAATTACAATCGTTATTATACTTATGTTTGGATTAAGATTTCATTTATAATCGTTATAAAAACCGAGATTCCACCTCAATATAATTATTGTGAAAACTTAAAACGAAAATTGCTTTTGGAGTACGAAGAATATGAATAAAAAAAAAAAATAAAAAGGAAAACACTATTTAATAATCCACATCTATCAATCTCGTTTGACATTTGTTTGAGTTCCAAATAGATATTTCCGCCATTTATTTCATTATAAGGTCCCATGAGTTGCTTATCGAATTTGCTTTTAAGCAAAGCCCAAAATTTACAACTCCCCCCTTATGTGAGAGTGATCGCCTTCACTATTGGCGCGATGTGGGATGATGGGTATATGGCCGGGGGGCGCAAAATTGGGAAATACTTATGAGCGTTTAGTCATATCCTCACAGTCGTCGTGACTTAAAGACGTGCAACTCTCATATTTGTTCTATACAGGTCTTCATCAGCCACTCGTCATACATAAGAAACAGGTCTAAGTGGCATGATTAATTCATAGCAAGGTGGCGTTTTAGAAGCGTTGCCGAGCGTATATAGTACAGGCTGACAGATTATTGTTTTTCGTTTCTTGTTAAAGAAGTTGTGATTTTTGAAAGATAATCATGTGAAACATTCTTTTTGATGTTTTTGTGAATGGAATATTTACAAATACATGTTTTAACAGTGACAAAACATTTAGTATATTAATAACTCCCCCTCAGATCATGATCCTAGTTTATGCATTTAAATAAGATTTTGAGAAGATATAGATGATGAATCTGATAAAAACAAGAAGACATGTGATTGCTTAAATATCTTCTTATCTTTTTGTATTTTTGCATTTTCTATTTTTTTAATTTGATTTTATGTTTTTGAAAAGTTTCAATAAAATCTTTTAGACTTTCTAATTTTTTAATTTTTTTTTGAGAATGTTTTACATGTTGTTGATGTATGATCTTGTGTATCAAGAAGATAATTTTGTCAGACATTCTAACTCAGTTGGAGTCATACATCGCATACCAATTCTGTGAACTAATGCTCAAACCTTTCCTTAGGAAGAGCTTTAGTAAATAGATCAGCATATTGGTATTCTGTCTTGATAAAATATAAAATATAATTCAACAGTACCTCGTTCAACGTGTTCTTTGATGAAATGGTAACGGATGTTGATATGTTTTGTACGCGAGTGTTGTACCGGATTACATGAGATAGTTATAGCGCTCTTTGAATCGCAATACATCGAAATTTCATTGAAATGATATTCGTAATCCAAGAGTTGTGTTCTCATCCAAATGAATTAAGCACAACAAGCGGATAAAGATACATATTCAGCTTCCCCCGGGTTAACAGCGCTGGTAGCAATTGCTTGCTTCATTAAGACCAGCTCACCAATTTTTATCCCAGAAATTGTATGCCCCCATATGTCTTTTACAATCGTCATGGCACCCTCTATGGTCTGCATCTAAATATGGAATTAGTTCAAATCTGGAGTCCTTCGGATACCACAGACCCATGTTATAAGTCTATTTTAGTTATCGAAAGATTCGCTTAACCTTTTTGATGCGTTTGACCATATGTCATGCTTGATAGCGTGCACAACAAGGTGGCAAATCAATATCGGATATACAGCTGTGAGATACAAAGCCTTCAGATTCATGCTATGATTATTTTTGTTTGTTTCATAGTATTGGTGTGCCTTGTAAATCATCAACTAGTTTAGCAGTACCATTGTGGTAATTGTATCGCAACCATCCATTCCATGTTTCTTCAAAAGTTCTAAGGTATATTGTGACTGACTTATGAAGATTCCATAGGGTGATTGATGAACCTGCAGTCTAAAGAAGAACATCATTCACCCTATCAGTGACATCTCAAAGTTTTTCCAATGGTACATGAATATATTGTAAATAGGTAATTTTGTCCTCCAAGTGTTCTCTCTAAGGTTTGCGGGTGTTTTAGACCAAGGACGAGAACTATTAGTTCTCTTATGAGGTGGAGTTTTTGCTCTAGTTTTGGGTTTTGTAAATGCGACTCCGAGTTTTAAAGATAATTTGTAAAAATGTTTTACTTCATCATCACTAGCAACGAGAACCTTAACATTATTTATAATTATTTTTTTTGGTTTCGGACTTGAATTTGACTTAAAAATGAAACTGACTTTTCTACAACGGATTGAGAATCAGACGGGTCCCATATTGGCTTTATTATTTTTAGCAAGTATTCTTTTAAGATCATCGCTTTATTTCTCAAAAGGTATAATTTTATCCTTTTTAGTTAAAGGATTATTTTCAATAGGTGGGAAATCATCATGGATAACAACATGCCAAAAATCTAGATCTTTCGATTTCACTTAAGTCTCGAATCTGTTTTTCCAGTCAATAAATCCATCGCTTTCAAAGAGTGGTGGTCTTTTCATGGATTGCCCTTCTAGGTATTTTTCAGACTCCATAGATCAATTCAAAATTTAAAATACAACTTATATTAAAAATCTTTGGTTAGCCTGCTCTTATACCAATTGTGGAAACTAGAAGAGGGGTTTGAATAAATTCTCCTCGCTTTTATAATTTAATTATACTTATTTGTAAAAGCTTAGATTCAAGTTTACGTGAGATCCGTTGAACACAATATGAACACAATCTATATAAGCATAAACAATACTAGCTACGAAATATAAATTACGAGATGAAAGTATAGAGTAAGAAAGATTAAACCACAACACGATGATTTATAGTGGTTCGGTCACGAAGCTCCTCTTCACCCTACTCCACCCCCCGAGTATCCAACTTGAGAGTTCATTGCACTATGTCAATAAGCTCCCTTCATTTGGAGAAAACCGTACAATCGTCGCTTATACCAATTTCCGACACTAAGGTAAATCTCAAGTTCTAATCTTAAATAGAACCAATCTACCACTCACAAATTTATTTTGAGGACTAAAATACTAACCGCTCACTCACGTATTTTCACGCCTAAAAATACTAACTCGATCTTACCCGATCTAACTAACTACACAAGATTGGAGGTATGAGTTGATTTTTTTTTTGTTTAAATAAAATACAACAAAGAGTTAATCAACAATATTTTATAATAGTATTATTTTTATTTTATATTTTGTATCTTATTCACAAACTAATTGATGATGTGTCATTTTATACACTATTTCGGGTCATTTAACCCCTAAATCATGCAAATATTCCCAGATTATGTGCTTAATCGTTGTTTTTTCAGTTTTTAGCACTTGGATGATTTGAGAAATACCATGACTTGGAGCTTCATTTGGAGAAGAAACAGACAAGATTAAGGAGCTACACCAAATCTTTTGAAGAATTATGCATACAGCGCGTGGAGACGGCGTCGCAGGCATAAATCGACGCCGTCGCAATCTATCTGGTGACGACGTCAGAAATCTAGGGACGACGTCAGGACGTGACCGACTTAAAAGAGGATCTAGAATCATCTACATGGCGACGGCGTCAGGACTTCAAAGCGACGCGTAGCGATTTTCCTATATATATTAAACGAAATTAAGGTTTTAAGGGTTATATAATTTTAGGGAGACGAACCCTAGTCATTCTAGCAGCTTTTAAGGTCGTTTTTAGGGCCTCAAAACCCTATTATAACTACCATCAGTCCATGTTTTAATCAAGTAAGATTGTTTTATTATTAATTATTTAATATTCTATTGTTGTTTGATTGTATCATGTTCTTGCTTTATCTTATAACATCTAAGGATAAACCCTCCTATTGTATTTACTTTGAAATGCATGAAACTTAGGTTGTAGATCCTTTTGATGTTGCTATCTTGTGATGGATGTCGTGTTAGCTTTAGAAAACTAGCCCATAAGATATTATATGGCATAGACGTCTAAGAGCAAACGCGGGTAGTGCGAAAGATACCATCTGTAATAGTCTTTATCTACTTTACCCCTAATATGGTTGATACGTCTTTAAGATATATCACATGCATTAGATATCTCTAGGGGCCTTGTAATAGTGCTTCATACTACCTTTACTTGTTTGGGCCCAGTCTAACGGAATATTAAATAGACGTGGTGGGTTCATGTACATCCGTTCATGACCAAAGGAATACTTACACTATCATCACAGGTGTGACAAGCAACAAACTAGGAGAAGCAATCTAGGAGTAGTAGCATGATAGGGTAAATACATCTTTTTATGCATAAAGTTATCACAGTAGTTGTAGATTATAATTAGTTTAATTTATTGTTAATCAAACCAACCCCTCAAATCATATATTTACCTGGCTTTCTTATCAGATTAAAAGCCACAAAAGAATCTCCTCTCAACACCTTATGATTTTATTAGACTGTGTTCGAGCTTCCAACCTATTCTCCTAGAGATGATTACAACCCCCTAGTTTCTTGTCTCATACTACATACAACATAGGTACACTGCCTAGGGGATTATAAAACTTCCTGTGAAGTCTTCGCAACCCTCAAATCAAGTTTTTAGGGCCGCTGCATGGGGAATAGTTAGGTTTCGATCATTGTTTAACTTGGTTCTATTCGCTTGATTCCTATCAAGGGAAAATTTTAATTCTAGTATATTAGCTTTCTCGTAGTCTATCTTTTCTTTGTGCTATCTGTTTCATAATCCATTCTCGTCAACCACCATAGGAGACGCGAATCCTATCCGTACTCTTGGAGATTACTACAAACCTAACCACTAGAGCAACAGGAATATCATTGAGCTCCCCGTAGGGAACAATGTGGTACCTCTTCGATCCGACACCATCCGGTTGATGCAAAACAAATGCTCATTCCATGGATTTAAAACTTGTGAACTCACTTGACCTTGACGGTGAAAACAGGGAAGAACGTGACTGCGTTTATTTCAATTTTCCCTTTGCGATCAAGCTAGCAACCGGCTTGAACGTCTTCCAGCAGTCATCACCACTATGGGAGGATCTTACTACTCGTTATCCCTCCAATTCTCGAGGGTGTTTTCACTAAATACTGCAAAACTCTGGTCAATTGTAAATCCTGAATGTTCCAAAACATCAAGGAGAATCTCTCCGAGAGCAATGGTCTCATTTTCAAGGACTTACTCTAAAAATTCCCTCATCATGGCATCGATATTTGGCTCCAAGTCTAAATCTTTTATGACCATGTCACTCCCGCCACAAGACGAACCATTTGACCCAGACGGTACCGTGTTGTAATCTTGTGACAGAACCGCAAAGAATCCTGCATAATAGAGACACTCCCTTCTAGTGACAAACAAAAGTTGGAACGACCCAAGGAATTTTGTTAAGTCAATCAAGAAAATCTCTTTGCCTCAAGATGTCCCGAGTACATCCGACCGCCGCCTCATCGAGCTCGAAAATCAAGTACAACGCTTGATGGAAGCTCATCTTACTCCGATGCAACCTACTCAAGTGAACAAAATCACTTCTTCATGTGAGATCTGCAGTGTTCCCCACATCACTCAGTACTGCATGGAAAATCCCGAACAAGCCTTTGTTGAATATGCATCCTCGCGTACCGACGAAGCGGGAGGTAAGTGGTACGCTTTCAAACCTGAGCAAAACAATCTTGGTGACACCTACAATCCATCATGGAAAAGTCACCCAAACCTTAAGTGGAGACAACCCTAAAATTCCCAAAGTAGAGTTTCAAACCCACCTAACCGGTTCCAACCCAACGGTTTGATCCCGAACCGTTCCTTCAACAACAATCCTCAAAACTTTAACAGTCAATCAATACCCCCCCCCCCCTTAATTGAATGATAGGTGTCCAACTTAGCATCTCAAGACGCTAGATTGTCCAAGTTTGAAGCCAATTTCAAACAACAACAAAGTAAGATGACCAACAAAATCGACACAGTGTTGAAATCCATCACCGATCGCGAATAGCGGTGAGCACACCCAGCGACACGTTAAGAACCGAAACTGAACAATTGACTCCATAACTTCAATTGTCTGCTCCGTTCGACGCACAACTAAAGACCCACAATGCTCAACTCATATCCATGGTTCGATCAACACCATCACGATACATCCCAAGCAACAAAGCGACTATCATGACGATAAGCTGAAAGAAAATAAGGGAGAATATAAGAACAGCAGGGAAGATATCAATACCAACCCTTCTACGCCACCCGATCCATCAGTTTCATTCATCACCGAAAAAGTCCTCAAACATCATTTCATTCTCGAATCGCTCGGACCTTGGCGCCCCCCAATTAACGGCAACAGAATTATTTACACAAAGGGATGATAGGTGACGTGATGTTTATTGAGAAAGTTTAAGGAAAGAATGACGATTACTCACAAGGAGGAACCCGTAGCAATAGGAGTAGAGGTGAAATTTTGATAAATTCCTAACTCAACGAGCTTGCATATCACAAAATATCTCATTGTGTCCCATCCCTTCAATAATTCCTGAGAAACCATCAGTTAACGGAAGGATGCCCATAAAACTAAAATACCATTCCAACATTAGACCATGTGCAAGTGGAGAAAGCTACATCGAATCTTAACCCCCTTTAATATATCATGACCCGAATGATTATAATTGGATCATGAGAAGAACAACCTCGACCCTAGGGAAAACTTCGGATAGAGGAGTTAGCAATTCACGGACGGATTAAGGGCGAGGTCATGTTTTCTTCGTGTAGGGAATTTCACTTATGCCACGGACGTCAGGTGGATTGTATTAAGATAAAGCTCATCATTGACCCTAGGCGTGTCCACACCTATACTACGGAAAACCTTCGATGAAATAACCAACATGACTCAAGACCCACCCCGAATAGTAATGAGGTTCACAAACGGGACCGATGAAATTGCCTATAAAATGCCCCATAAGATAGAACAGTACAACTCATTATCAGGCTTAGAAAAAGAGCACACAAAATCGGTCTACCTTAGGAACGAGGAGGACAAAAGAAGAGGAGTGAAGTACGTAATGAGTAAAATATTAAGGTTTTATAAAGAATGTCTAGAGCTAGGGCCCGAATATGTGACCAGAATGGATGATGAAGGAGAAGTCACGTAAGGACGTGTGACTTCGAGTCTAGCTACAAGACTCATAAATAAAAAAAGCGCTGTTTTGGAGTCAACCCAATATTTACTTTCCCCTCATTTAGGGCGAGTCTGGTCTCTTGTGTTTTATTTTTATTGTTTGTTTATTAATGTTTGAATTCATTTGTAATCATGCTTGTTTTTGTAACTTCCTCTTATTTACAATCAAAGTATTTTGCAAAAACAAATGTAGTGAATATTCCGTCTTTAAGAATCAAAGTTCAAACATTAAAATAAATTGTTTATATTAATTCGCATCTTGTACCTAGTCATATGATAGAATTGACCTAATCCAGGTTTCATGGCAGTAATTTTTTATAGGAAATAAACTACATAATCGAGTGCAGAAGTTTTCAAAGTGAATACTGAAAAGAAAATTTCTCCCGAGAGCCTGAGACCGCGTCAGATTTATCACGAAACGCATGAGCCCAGCTACAGGAAAATTTGAAAATTTTCAAGTATTTTAGAAAAATAGTTTGCACAACATTTAAAATTTGTAATTATTTTATAAACCTGCATAAACCTATGATTACATCATTACTCTAATCCTATCTTTACTGCTTTCATATAGTCAAACCCTAAGTTCTCGTTGTATATATATCTATCTAATCACGCACTAATTAAGTTGGTGTAGTTGTCTTTGTTCGTTGATTACAGGTTATATTTGATAAAAGAAGCTTGTAAGTTTTAGAAAGTTCATGGATGATTCTTGAGGACACTTAACCATTATTGCATGTTTTCTCTCTATTATTGTAGCAAAACCAGGATTACTAGTTTCCTTTACTTGTTTCATTTTCCTTTTATTCGTGTATTTACGGTACTTCTAAGAGAATATTGGAGCAATGGTTCAACTTAGTGTAGAGGAAAATAAGCTTAGAAACATTCTTCATTGCCATTGGCTTGTTTCCTTATCAATGATGGTAATGAAATCAAAATCATAGGCATAAAAAGGGTAATTTGACCCAAGAAATTTAAAACAAATTTATGACACATACCGACGGAAACCGAGTATTATTAGCGCAATGGATAGGAATGTGTGTGACTGGTATAAAAATGTGGAGAATTCGTATGATAAAAGAGAAGTGTTTACTTAATCATGTATGATCCTTAGTATGCTTCTCCTAACTCTACTGCCTTGTCACACTTGAGATGTATGTGTAAGTATTTCTGAGAAGCATAGAATTACACGAAAACGCCATCTACGTGATACCTTGCTAGGGAAACGCACAAGCAAGGTAGTATGAAGACTATTACAAGGCCCCTAGGGAGATAGACGCGCATAAAAATATTTAAAGGGGATCATCCATAGATGGGTAAGGTAGTATGAAGACTATTACCGATGAAATCCTTTCTACACAATCATGCTGTTAGATATTAGAAAAAGACTCGGTCACCCCGTGTATTTTACTGTTTATTATAGCTCGTAGCTGAATAGTTAATAGTACGTTTTTCGGTTTTAAGTCGGGTACGAATACCCGGTATATTGTAAGTACTATATATAGCCTCTTCCAACTTTGGAAGAGGCAAGCTAGTCATAATTTCATTTACAAAGAAAACACTTTCTCTCTCTAGATATTCTCTCTCAAGTGTTTCTCTCTCTAGAAACTAGCCCGATCCAAGAATCGACCCCGTGTTATGATATAGGATATACCACAATTGGTATCAGAGCTAATGGGATGATTAGATCGTGTGTATGTGCGATTTCTTGCTTGATTTAGATCGAAAAGTGTACCTTTGAAGGCACTAGCTCGTTTTTTGAAGATCTCCGAATTTTGTTGTTTGTATTGATAAAGTTTGGGTGTTTCTAGTAGCTATTACCTTATGGTATTGTGTTGTGCAAAAGAAATCAAGCAAAATCGTTCAAAAGGGTGATTTATAGGTGATTTTGTGTGAAAAACGTCGTTGTTCTTCGTGGAGAGTTGCCAGAATTTCTTCACGGCGGTTTGCTGAAAAATATTATTTTATTAAGTAGGTTACCAACCCTCTGACACACGGCGGGTTGCTTAGGTGGCGAGTTGCTCAAGCGGCGAGTTGTTACTAAGCAGCGGTTTGCTTACCAGCGGTTTGAACAGGTTATCAGCGGGTTGAATATTTTAAATAGCAAATTTCTTAAGGAAACTCTGGCGGTTTGAAAACTCTACGGCGGTTTGATTAAAATATTCTTCGCGGCGGGTTGCTTGGCAGCGAGTTGTGTTCGGCGAGTTGCCTTAAAATTCCACCGGCGAGTTGCCTTATTTCTTTGCAGCGGTTTGGTAGCCTTTGGCGGCGAGTTGAGCTTCTGTCTTAGAAATTTGAAATATCTCAAACTCGGGATTTAATATCACTAAAACAAAATACGAATACGTTAACCTCACCACTTTTAACGTACACTCACTAATCATTGATCGATCAAAACATATCATATCATAATAATACAAGATGTCTAGTATGCAAGAAGACATCCAGTGTGCAGGTTCTGATACACGCCCACCAATGCTTGATAGAACAGACTTTGAATCTTGGCAACAACGTATACGTCTGTACTGTCTAGGAAAGGATAATGGAGAGAATATTATGAAGTCCATTAAAGAAGGACCATTTCAGATGGGAACGGTCTCAGATGTTATTACTGGAGGAACCGAGGGTGCAGTTCAACAAGGTCCAGTACGTGCTAGAGTCCTTAACGACCTTTCGGCTGAAGAAAAGGAAAGGTATAAAGCTGACATTCGTGCAACCAATATCCTACTTCAGGGTATACCAAAGGACATCTACTCACTCATCAATCACTATACTGACGCTAAAGACATTTGGGAAAACGTGAAGATGATTCTGGAAGGTTCTGAGTTAACAAAGGATGACAGGGAATCTCAGTTATACGATGAATTTGAACACTTCCGTCAAATCAAAGGAGAAACCATTCAAGGATACTAAGAAACTACGTAGGTTACGAAGCTCATTAATGACAGAGAAACATCAAGATGACCAATGCCCAGATGCAAGCTAACTTCCCCAAAAAAAGTTTTTTATGACACCATGTTACCCTAGTGGAGTAGATTCATAACTAAAGTCAAACTTAACAGATGTTTAAAAGATGCAAACTTTGATCAGTTGTATGCTTTTACTTGAAAGCAACTGAGGTGCATTGCTAATGAGAACATAATTATGATGAAAAGGTTCATTCAACCAAATAATATCCTGTTGCACTATGTCGGAACGCCTCAGTTCACAGTATCCAACACTTATCATCAAGTCTCCTCAACCCTCAAAAGAACCATATCATGCTAGACCAATTCATAACTTTCAAACTAGACTCAGGAAGTTTCTTCAACGAGAGAAAAACTGAATTGAAAGACTATCCAACACACTTGCCCTCCTCACTCAATCCGTACAAATTCACTTCTTTCCTCAAACAAACAATCAACTCAAGCTTCGTCTAATGCAAGGAACAAAGCTATGGTTCAAGATGTAAAGTTGTGTTCAAGATGTCCAGTGGAAGATACATGCGACTACTCAAGGAATACCATTATAGAGAACAATGCAAGAGGAATTGGTGTAGCGGGGGAATGTAAGAGGTCAGAACAGCGGATGCATGTAATAATCCTGGTCAAGTAAACCCATCAAGTGCTACAACTGTACGGACTAGGGCACATAGCACGTGAATGTCCACGCCAAAGGCGACTTCAAGATTCAGACTACTTTAAAGGACAAGATGCTACAATTGCAAGCCAGAGTAGTGGGTGCAGTACTGGATGAAGAACAGTCATTGTTTCTTGCAGGGAACAGCTACCAACATTGATAGAAGATGCGAAGATTCTCCCAATAATTAATTTGGCACTCCAACGTGGACCATTTGCTTTGAAGCTGATGAAGTGTCGATCCTTCGAGTACTCTGAGGTTGATGAGGGTCCCACTACACATACCATGATTCATAGGCAAATCTCACCTCGAAGATCCAATCTGACGATGAATCGGGCCATAATATGACTCGACATAATCCGTTTAGGTACAAGATCATGATACCTTTGTAGATCAGATGGATGATATCATGAAGTACAACGAGATGCAAAACGATGTGGCAACACAACTACGTTGTTGACTCTGATGCTGACTATACGTAGTGATAGTACTATTATTCCGTATGAATCATAATGTGGAAGACCACGAAGAACATGCTTAACAATGTAATGTTATCTTCTGTACGAAATGATGCTTTAATGTCTATTCACAGATGAAATCATGAACAGGTGTACAAAGTAATTAGCAAATAAGCCAGAACATGGTAGTGAATGACTCAGTGACTCTCTGAACTTGCAGATATAAGGATCTAGACGGGGAATATGAAAAAACGGCAAAGTTTGGGAATAACTGATAGGAAAGAAAAATTGATGAACAAAATGAAATAAACATCTCGGACCGAAACAGAAGGAAACTTCTTTAAAATCAGACTTCATTCACACAAATACTATTTTAGTTCTACAGTTGACCATTATAAGTCAAATACAGAAGAAGTAAACACTTTTGAAAAAAGGATTTCAAACAAAAAGAAGTCGACAAATTCTTGAAGAGTTCTTAGAAATAAAGAAAATTAAAAGATAAAGGGGAATTGAAGATAGATTATACAAAACAGATCAGTCAGTCTAAACATTCACATGTTGTGTAAACCAAAATCATTTTATGATAAAAAAGCACAAAGGAAGCAATATATACAAAAATTCCTTTATGTCCGCTCGTGCAAAGCAAAACTCCAGTTCTGTTCAGTATAGTGTGTCATAGACACTTGTCCCACTACCAATCATTAGCACCCACTGTTAGTACATGACTCAAGGTATACACGTGAGATAGCTGAGATAACTAAGGAAAAGAAATCCTGTTGAAAATGTAAAGCCCTTTTGTGTATGGAAAATAAAGTTAGGATTGCCCCCCCCCCCACCCCCCCGATACTCTAAAGAGAACTTTCGTTGAACCTTTGCTCCCCAAATATAAAATCTACCCCAGAATAGATATTTGGTGGTCCATAGATGACAATAATCAGGAAAAAGCTGATACCATTCAGTCCAAAAACCAATTTTCAATCATTGACAGTGATCCACCCAAATACTCCTATCAATCTTGTCCCCAGAATTCTTCAACTAAAAGTTCAGTGTGAAGATTAATCTTATATAGTACTCACTACACAACTTTTTACGAATTGACAAAACTTTGTAAAACTAAATCACCCCACAGGTATTACATATGGTGAAAGAGGTTTTAAGCAAACAAGAAAGATGTTACCTATATCACCGAAGTTACTCCATTTTTCAAAACTCTTAATTAAAGAACACTTTGTTGGAGTTTTCAAACAGCCCTCTTTAAAGAAGTAAGAAAATGGAAGAAATTTTGATCAAATGGACTAACAAAGTGCCAAGAATCTGTAACATGCAATGTCTGAAATAGAAAAGAAAAACCTTCTCATTAAAAATGAGAATCTGATTGTTAATTGTTTGTCGACTAAACTGCTGTATGATGTGGAAAAATCACGTTGTCTAGATCTTGAAGCTGTCATGTCTAAAGTTCTTGATGAGTCAAAACATATTTCAAAACTGCAAGGGGAATGCCTAAATTTGCAATTAAAGTATCAACATCTTCAAGAAAGTTTTGGTAAAAATAAATCACACATAGTGTAGGAAGCTCCTGATTTTAACTCATTCCTCTATAGAACAAGATCTCAAACACAGATTTCAAGTAAAAGGACAACATGATTAAATTTGAAAGATCTAGTCGCTAATGTGAATGAAGAGAATTGTGAGCCCTTAAGAATCTAAAGATATCACTACGTCTTATTGTACAAAATGATGCTTAGAAGGTAGAACTAGAAAAGGTCCAAACAACATTTACAAGGAATTGTAAATTACTCCAATTAAGATTACGCGTGCTCTACTACACGTGAATAGACATCTAACCATGTTAAAAGAAATTGAGAGTCTAAAAGCCAATTGCGAAGTCACATATTCTGTTTCACTAGTGACTAGACAAACCAAAAGTTCTTGCTCCTGGCATGTTAATGCCATTGACAGTAAACCCATCTTACAAAAATAGGGTGTAAATGGAGGGGCAAAATGTGCGAAATGGGAGGGAGGGATGGGTTGGAGTGGTTGCGAATAGTGGGGGGGGCTGGGTTAGTATGTGTGGTGTGAGAGTGTGGAGGAAGTTGTTGTGGCTTGGGTGAGGTGGATGGTGGTTGATGGTGACATCTCTTGGGGTAGTCGAAAGTAGGCTAAGAGTAGATGAAGCAAGTAAGACGAGCTTCAGAACTCCTTAAATGGCTGAGAATCGTGTAAAAATAGCACTCTATTTTCTGCACCGAGCATGGAAGCTTGCCCGTGTGAGTGGTTTATCGACAATGCTTTTTACAGGCCTTCTATTAGTACAATATATGTCGTTTGACATTACTCACGACACCATTTAATTTCCCCCTTCCCACATCCCTACATATGAGAGAACCTACACTTATGTGCGTGTCGCATGTGTCATACTGACGCAGGAGTGACAATACACGAGTCGTACGATCACTATCATGGGTGTGAGTATCACAGATAGAGTTGACAATGTGACAGATAGGGTGTGTCATTGCGTAACTACAAGTTGAAGAGAGATCGGTCTAGTACTAGCTACTCCATTGAGAATGCACTTAACTATCTTCCAATACTCTAACTACGCAGAATTGTTAGAATATGTAATTGCACTTGCCCTAAAAGTTTCATGAAAGAGATAACAAGCTCCCTCTACCCTGTTACTAGGAAAAAGCTAGTAACTATTTAGTGATGAACCATGAACCTCATCTAGCAAACACACAAAACATGATGTGCACCAAAAGGTCAACAAACTAATTCCCTGTGATTTATTCCTACAGGAGTAAACACTTCCACTGAAGCAAGCGATCAAACCTAAAGAATACAAAAAAAATAGAACCCGCCTTGCTAAGACTGAACATAGAAAAGGTAGAAGACCACCCTTGGACAAATAATCAGTGTGGACAAAAGTGAATCGGGTTGATTCTAGCATTAGCTCTAAGCGTGTTGTAATTAATTCGAACTCTGAATCTGTGTGCAAAACATGTAACAAATGTTTAAACACTGCAAATCATGAAATGTGTATTGTTAATATTTTGAGCTATGTGAATGCTACCACCACTGTTAAAATTGTCTTGAATAAAGAGAAGCAGATCTGGAAACCAAAAGGCAAACTGTCTGATAACAGTTTAAACAAGACCAAGCAGATCTGGAAACCAAAAGGCAAACTGTCTGATAACAGTTTGAACAAGACCAAGCAGGTTTGGAAAGCAACGGGAAACTCTTTGGCTAATTTGGTTACCAATGAGATCCACAGGAAAAGAAAGTTGCCACTAAGAAAAGACTAATAGTGTCTCAATGGAGACCCACAGGAAAGAAATTTGCCTTAGGGAAACTGTGCCCTTTAACTAAGCTTTCTGTGCAATGTTCTATCATAACTACTAACCACCAGGTCCCCAACAAAAATTGGGGAACTGAAATTCCAAACTCTCCACACTCGTCTGTTTTCAAATGCAGGTCGTACAGGTCCTCCTTTGGTATCTGGCTCGTGTTGTTTCAAAACAATATGAACGTGGAGATCGTTCAAAGCTCAGAACTTTGTCACAAGGTCATGGGGTCAGTCAAATTCGGGAATGATCACTTAAGAGCTATCATGGGTTATGGAGATTATGTTATTGGTGACAGTGTGATCTTAAGAGTATACTACGTGGAGGGTCTTGGACATAATCTATTCTCTGTAGGGCAATTTTGTGATTCTGATCTTGAAGTTGCCTTCAGAAAGCATACTTGCTTTGTTCGTGATATCAATGGTACATACATACTTAAAGGTAGTCGTAGCACCAATTTGTACTCCATATCGATTGATGAGATGATGAAGTCTTCTCCGATATGCTTGCTGTCCAAAGCTTCCAAGTCCAAATTAGGTTGGGGCATCGTCGTTTAAACCATTTAAACTTCGGCAACAATAAATGAACTGCTCGAAAAGATCTGGTTAGAAGGTCCACCAAGATTAAAGTTTTGAAAAGGATCATCTTTTGCCTCCAGCTTGTCAAACTTGGAAAAGCAAGAAGTTCTCCCACAGACCAAAATCTAAAAACACAAATATGTAAGTTCTTCAAATCCTTCATCTGGATCAGTGTGGTTCCAATGAAGTCCAGAGCATTAAAGGAAGAAATACATCTTAGTCATCGGTATGCTATTCAAGATTCATATGGTTAAAGTTTGTTTGAGGTCAAAGATGAAACCCCACGATTTGTCATCAACTTTCTTAACAAAACAGCTTGGTTCAACAAAAACAGTCAATTCATCCGCACAGATAAAGGAAGGATTCGTCAACACAAGTATTCTGAATACTATGAAGGTGTTGGCATATTTCATCAAAAGTCTAATCCTAGAACCCCTCAACAAAACTCGTTATCGAAAGACCGTAATCGTACACTTGAGGATGGCAGGCACGTACCCATGATGATATTCTCAAAGCGCCTATGTGTTCTAGGGCCGAAGCTGTAGCTACCTGCTTGATACACCCAAAATCGACCCTAATTCATACTCGTACACAACAAACCCCTATGACTTGTACAGAAACGAAGCCTGATCTTACATTTCTCCGAGTATTTGGTGCTCTGTGCTATCCTACAAATGATAGCGAAGATCTAGGAAAATTTCAAGCCAAAGCTGACATTGGGTTTTTTTGTTGGGTAAGGGGGGGGGGGGGGGGGGTGCCCTACGAAAGGGCTATAGAATCTACAACAAAGAACTAGTCGATTACTATGAAAGAATTCACAGTCACATTCATGAGAGCTTCAGTCAATGCTCCTATACACATGAGTGCAGGACCGAACCTTTCAGCATGACCCTGGACAACTCAAATCAGGGCTCGCTCCAACCGATAAAGAGCTGGAGATGTTATTTCAACCAATGTTGAGTGAACACCTTGAACAAATCTCGATCAATGAACCATACCCCTCTCTACTATACTAACCTCAAGTGTTCCACCAGGTTACATCCGTGTCTACAACGATACTCAAAGATCAGTCTCGACAATAATTCAATCGTCAACATCCGATATTCCATCATCCAGTCCCAACATCAAGAAATTGTAGAAGATCACATTCACGAATACACCATCAATCAATCAGATGTTCTTCAGCTGCACATAACCTTTTTACTGGAGATCCAGGTTTCGTCACAACATCATCTGGGAATGTTAATCAGCGAAACCCAACCAAGTTGAATTTAAAAACCCCCCACCCTTTTAAGAATCATCTCAGAAGATGGACCAAGATCACCTCTGGATAACATCGGTGGGCAAGCCCTCTCTCCCTGTATCTACGCAGAAAACATTAGCAGCCGTTGCTTGTGGTGCGGTTTTCCATACTGAACATGTCCAAATCGACCAAGAAACTTCAACAAAGGGCCATGATAGAAGACTGGCTTGGGTTTCAAGCCACAAGATGAAATTCAATGTATTTGATCGACTTGAAGTATGGGAATTAGTACCATCGCCCAATCTATGATATGTTATCGCTCCAAATGGATCTACAAAGATAAAGCTTGAATGAATATGGTGAAGTACGAAAAACAAAGCTCCGCTAGTTTTTTTGCAAAGGGAAATCGTCAGAGGAAGGTATTGATTTTGAAGAATCGTTGCACCAGTTTCACTGATAAGGCCAACAGAATAGTCTTTGCAATGCTGCAACCAAGATATGATCATATATCAATGGACGTCAAAACTGCTTTTCTGAATGGTGATCTTCAAGAAGAAGTCTTTGTCAGTCAACCTGAAGGATTTGAAGACCAGGAAAATCCTACTCACGTATATCGTCTGAAGAAGGCTCTGTATGGGCTTAAGCATGCACCAAGGGCGTTGTATGACACACTCTCAAAGTTCCCCATGTTGGCCACAATTTCTTCAAGGTTGCGTGGAGCCAACGATATTACACCCGCACGCAAATCAGGCAAACACATTCTACATGTCAAAATACGTTAGATGACCATCATTTTTGCCACAACAGATCATAATTGCGTGTAAAATATTTTCAAAAGAGATGAGCTTCCAAATTTCAGATGTTGATGAGGTGACCAATTTGTTTTTCTTAGGGACTTCAAGTTTCTCAAAGTCCTGGAGGCATCTTTATTAACCAAAGCAAAATATGCTCTCGAAACCTTAAAGAAATATGGAATGGATCTCTCTGACCCTGTCGATACACCGATGGTGGATCGATTGAAACTGGACGAGGATCTCATGGGGATTCCAGTTGACCAAACTCGATTCAGAGGAATGGTTGGCTCCCTTATGTACCTTACAGCCAGAACCGACTTGTATTCACCGTTTGCATGTGTGCTTAGATATCAGCTAATCCCTACCAAAAAGCATCGTTGAAGACTAGCAAATTTGTCTTTCGTATACTTGAAAGGAACCATTAACATGGCTTTGGTATCCAAAAGACAACGCATGTCCATAACAGCTTATGTAGATCTGATCAGCGGATGTCAAGATGCCCCCCCCCCCCCGGGCCCCCCCCCCTCAAGAAGAATACGTCGGGAAGTGCTCAGTTTCCTTAGAGATAGATTGGGTTAGCTGGTGCATGCAAAGACCAAAGAAGCAACGACAAAATCAACTACGAGTCAGAAATACATCGCCATTCTGATGTTGTGCTCAAACCTTTGGATGCGATCACATCTCAAAGACTACGGATTTACTTCATAAAATCCTCTGTACTGTGATAACAAAAGTGCTTATAGCGCTTTGCTGTAACAACAGTCCACACGCTCACACTAAACACATCGACAAACGGCACATTTCATCCGAGAGCAAGTGGAAAATAGAGTGGTTGAAACCTCTACATCTGGAAACAATTATCAGCTTGCAAGAACAATTCTCACCAAGCATTACCAAAAGAACGGTTCGAATTCTACTTCCACGCCTAGGCATGAAGGAGTTTGACCCTGAAAATTCTCAACTCTCAAGGAAGGAGAGGATGAGTAAACAGAATGTCTTAGTGTATCCTTTGTAAATAGGCCACTTAAAAAAAAAGAAAAAAACAGATACATATATATATATATATATATATATATATATATATATAATATATGCTTAAAAGGCTTAAAATTAATTAATAATAATAAATAATATACTTAGGAAATATTTTAAGTCATTTGGAATTACTGAAAGGCTTGCAATTACTTCAAGTTGCAACCCGGTTTGATGTCTGGGCATGGATTACTTTATATCCATGCTTTATGGGAGTATAGTAACACAATGGTGATGGTGGAGTTGTTCGCCTCATCTTTTCCTCTCAATCAACGACTACAGCTCTTTCAATAGAAAACGGGTCGTTGTTTGAGGGGGAGAGTAAATGGGAAAAATCTAAGGGGTTCTAAAAATACTGTTGGAGGCTATGAAAGTGTAATTATAAGATGGTGGTTGTATTCTAATGGGTTAATATTTGAAGGGGAGTTAATTAATTTTAACTCAAAAGTCCAAAGTTATCTATTGTTGTAATGTCTAGGGTGTAAAAAGCGTTTGCTCTTTGTTTCCTAGCCTTATTAACCAATAGGGACTAAATTGGCCAATTGCCTAATCTTAGAAATGCCTTAGAAATACTTTAAACAAAAAATAAAAGAAGATGGAATCCTAAGGGACTAAATCTGCCAAGTTTCTAACTTAGGAGTATATAAGAGGCGGCGAGTTGCCATTTGGTCAAACTTTACAAAAATCGGTCAACGAAAAACACACACTCTCTCTTTCACGTAACTCGCCGCCAAGAACCAAACCTCGAATTGCTAATTTCATGTGTTTCTTGCAAAGGTAATCATCGATCCTTAATCTATATCAGTTATTTTGTGTGTATATCAAAGGAATCGAATGAAAACACATTAAAAAGTGTAGAAAAATAGATCTAGGGTCGTTTTAAGATGAGTACACCAATGTAGTGTTGTAAGGTGTGATCTAGTTGCTGGGAAGTGTTCATAAGGTATATATTAATGAGTTTTGATGTGTGGTTTTCTATCTCAAACATTAGTGAATGAGTTGCCTTTGATTCTTAACGGCGGGTTGTAGTTTAAAAAGTAGATATATGTGTGTTTGATGAAAAGAATGGTAGCAATGTATATCTATAGCATAGGAATGCCTTAGGATGTGATTAGTGTTGAAAAAGGAGGTGCGGGGTTTGAATTTTATGAAACCAGCCCGAATGGCGAGTTGCGTATGTTTCTAGGTAGCGAGTTGGTTATTTTATTATTCATTAATAATAACTTACTCAACCCGCTGGTTCATATGGCGGGTTGCCTAACAGCGGGTTGCCTAACATAGCGGTTGTGCCAACATCTGGTTTGACTAACAGCGGATGACTAACAGAGGTTGACTAACACGGGTTGACCAAACAGCGAGGTGTGATTAACAGCAGGTATTGCCTTACGGCGGTTTCTAACAGCGGTTGTCTAAATAGCAGTTGCCATATATTTTCTCTATATATTTTATACTCAATAGGTAAACGTCGTTCATCGCGCTTGTCGAATATTTTTACATATTGTCGACGCGGTTTGCTCGATTCTCCTATATGGCGATTTGCGCATTCTGCTCCGACTATCAAGCTGTTTGGGTCGTAAAGTTGCTCATATTTTGCCCATTCAGCCCTATACAAACTATCAGGCCCCTTCGAATGACCTAAATTGCTATTTCTAAAACCCCATCCGGGCTTAGTTTAACAAGTACAATTGATCCTGTTATGGATAATTAATAGGATCTTGTTCAATCAAACGAGTTACAACTGTTGTTAATCAATCAGCATTACTTGATTATTTTATCAAATGCTAACGATCTCTCTAACACAATTTTATCTTGTAATGTTTGGTCTTCTTTGTTAAATGCTCCTTTTGCAGAATACGATGGCGCAGAACAAAATGTGTTTTTCCCCACTCAACCTCCTACAAGAACGAGATGAGCCAGATTGTACCTCGCTCTCATTCTGGATAACTAAGCGGGAAAGCAACCTTCTTTTCAAGTGCACAAAAGGATTCAAAAAGAACCCCATCATACAGATATCAGTGGACCTCCCTAGTAATACCAACATCTTCCAACGCATTCAACAGCCTCACAAATAGTTCCTGCTATCTACCTATAACAGTCTGAACACAATGAAATATAACGAGAAGACTGGGGTTTATAGTTGTCAAGTTGATGAACAATGGTTTCGATCAAATGCTGACTTCTCAGAAATGGCATTAGCAGATTACTCCCCTGTTTACCCCAGCTCAACCGTTTTGAGGTTACCTCCGATCTGTAACACTATCATTGAATTTGTTAATGAGCTGGGTATCCTGAACCTGTAGAAATTTCTCCAACATAAGGTGAATTATATGTTATCAACCATTGAGGGCAATTCTATCCTTAATCACATGCATGACAGGAAAGACTTCTGTCAGTGACAAACCCAACACCCAGTTCTGTCAAATGCGGTGGGAATTCCGTCACTCAAACTAATGTTGATCATGCAGATCTGCATGGGAAGAGTTTACTCAAGGGATCCAGACATTTTTCTCACACAAAGCAAGCCACAAAACCAGTCCGAAGAACCCAAAGAAGAATAACTCCCTCCTCATCCCTTATGACGGTTTTCCAAGGTGGTAATCTACTACTTGGCTAGCAATACAACATCCATCGACGTCCTAATTCTGCTGTTCATCATACTAAAGATGATTATGTATTAGGAAATCTCAAGTTTGTCCCTAAAGGTGAGTCAATTGAAGTGTTTGGAATGGCAATTCCCGATCCCCTGATAACTGAAGCCATTCAACAATCCTCGTATTATCCAAGAAACTGAAATGGTTGCTGAAAATACAAAAGAAAACCCCTAAGAAATGCAAGCGTGCAACCTGCAACAGCGGCTACACCAAAAAAGCCACAACCACCAACACCATCAAACAATCTACGCCAGGCTCCTCCGCCGACCAATAAACCTTCCAAGCGTAAGCTTTACAGAAGTTAAAAGGGAAAGCCTACTTTCCAACTTGTGACGAAGAGAGAAGCACAAAAGAATCTGCTCCTCAAGAAGAAGGTGATGATCCTGATCTCGAACTGGCCAAGCAGATGAGTTTGGAAGCGCATCAAGAAAAGAGAGAAGGAGAAGGTGATGATGCTGACATGGAACGAGCTATTAAGCTTAGCTTAGATCCAGCATTTCTGCCACAAGGTCGGGCACCTGTTGGAGGAGTATCGATCAGGGATCCAGTACCTGAAACAACTCCCAAACTTCCTGAAGTAGAAGGCAAGGGAAATGCCATAGTAACCAAAGAACAATTAGCTCATTCCCTGATCGATTTGTCAAAGAAGAAAAGAACTACTGATCAGTTTATCCTTGTTAGGCGTGATCAAACTCCTCATGATTCGACAACTAGACCCTCTTCTCAACCTGAAGATGACACATCAGAGAAAGTGATCCATGAATCTTCATCAACGTCTGATTCAGAAAGAACTGAAAGTGAAACAGAAGCCGCTGCTCCTAAAGGTGACAAAGATCAAGATAAAGTAGACACGTCTACAGTAACATCAGGAGTAAGCATTCCTGTATCAGACCTTGAAAATGCACATGAGGCTCTGGCTGGACCAGACCCTGAGCCCATGCAAGAAGACCAGACTGGATCAGACTCTGGAAAATTACATGTGTCTCTTGCTGGACCAAACCCTGAGCACATGGATGATGAATTCCTCGCTACAGCCTACCCAAAGGTTCATGAAAACCTGAAACTCATAACAGACGAACGTGTCATCGATGATAAACCAGAAAGTCATTCTGGTTCTATGTCTTCCATGAAAAATCTCGATGACACATTTAACTTTGGGGATCAATTTCTTTATGACAAACCAACCGAAGATGATCAGGAGAAATCTAAAGTTAGAGAGGAGTCTGATTCCACCATACCTGATCCAAGTCATCAGACAGTAACGTCAACTCCTCCAGTGATTGATCCCTTCACAGATGTATCATCTACTAAGCCGTCATCACTAGTCACAACTCCTCCAATCAACACAGAAGCTACAACAATCACCACATCTCTCCCAGAGATCACTCCATTCATCGCCCTTCAGCTAAGAGTGGCAAGATTGGAGCAACAAATGTCTGAAGTTAAGAAGACTGATCTCTCGGCTGATGTTTTGGCTTCAATCAGATCCCACATTCTGTAGAATACTAGTAATCTTAAGATCAAGCAAGAACAAGAGTGAGACGTGGGTTGGATTGTTAGAGAAAACTTAGATGGAATATGGATGATGTATTAATGAAATGTGTGTAAAACAAAATGAACAACCAACCCTCTCCAAGACTAGGAGAGGGTGTATAAATAGCTACTATGGCCGGCCATGGGCTGGAGTTGGGCCACCCATGGGCCTTGGGCCAGACTAGATTACTAATCTAATCCTTATACTAACTACGAGCTAAGACTAGTTACAACTTTGGAAGTGATCGACACTTTTCGTGTTTCCAACAATCTCCCCCTAAGGGAGGTCACTCTAATTTACAAACTTTAAACCTAGCATACTATGCTTTATCCTTAGTCTTTAGCTCATGCTCTTGACTTTCTCTTGTGAATAATGTTTAGTGACATTGCTTCTCTTTTGATGGAGCTTGTTCCTTGAACTTGTATTTGACATTGTGATCTTGAGCATCTTGAGATCATCAACCAAGCACAATCTCTACGCCATCTTGTAACTTTGCCAACTTGTGGACTTGCGACTTCTGGACCGACATGCTCATACCATTCTTGAAAAGCTTTAATGTTGCATCTTTCTTGAAATTCTTTAACTTTATACACTTGACACTTCAAGAAAGATTGGTGGTATCAAGAGCGGAAGCTTGAACATGTACTTGACTTTCATGATGAACTTTATGTTGTCGATCGGGAATTGCGCATGTGTATGGATCTTGTGAGACAGCTGGAATCAGGGACCTCCACCACCATTTTAGATAACCTGCATAAAACAGTTAGCAATAAAACAGGGGGACGAATATGGCTTTGTCATTCGCCCAGGTTTGGTTGGAGAAACCTTCGGATTCATGAGGACGACCTGTATCAATAGATTCTAAATTTAAGCAGATCTCTTACAGGAATTTCACTGTAGAATGAATCTTCTAACACATAAGTATTAGATTCATCGTACTCAACATGTTCTCATTATCGGAACGTTTCAAAGCAGACATCACGAAAAGAGTGAACCAGTGAGTTACTATCTCACCGATTGAAATAAAAATTGATTTGAAAATCAATCAACGTGTCACTTGCTAAAGTGGTTTTGTGACACATCGAGAGTGTTAATCATTCAAAAATTCGTCATCAATCGCCAATCATATCCTGTAAACATAGTTTGATTCTTATAGAATCGCACCATCATTGTCTTTCCATTGTCACAAGTTTTGATTCAAAAGAATCCGCACAAGTTACCTACCATGAGCTTGTTTGATGTTGGCTCAAGCAGGATTTCCATCTTCATTGTGAATGAATTCACTCTGATGTTCTGGCAAAAACACAAGGATCTTGCGTAGGACTCTAATGATATTACTTGATATTCACATTGTGTGAGATAACAAGCTAAATTATGACAATGTTCCCTAATAATTAATGGAGATCTCTTGGCTCAACTCTATAGTGCACTTTGATTTTAGTGATCGAAGGCTGGAAGCTATTGCCACCTATTAAATTTCAACTAAACTCGGAGTGAGAGAGTCAATAGAAATGAGTGATCTCGCGTGAGTTTTTGAAACAAAGTCTATTTGACTTTTGAGTAGCTGGGAGGGGGTTTGCATAGCGTCAACTAGGGTCCATGACCTGTCTTCAATGTCAGACAACACCTTAGTGTTTCTGACCATACTTAATAGACCCGGTTTTTGGCTAAAGTGTATGGAGGCTTCTTTCTTTTCACCCTTTATCCTTACATTTCTTTTTCATTCTTCAACCCCTTCAATGCTTACCGAGACTTCATAACTAACACCTTGTTGGGTTTGTTCCAGTGTTAGCTCCATCTCAGTCGGCATTATTCCTAATTCTCACTTTTTCTCCTTTTTAATCATACCTAAGGACTTCTACACTAACTAGTGGATATCCCTGGGTAGATCCCTCCGGTTCTGGCTGGATCATGGGATCTGAATACCTAAGCCTAACCGCCTTATAACTTCATAAATTTAAGAACATGGTCGGTCTTTTGGGTATTTCATCACGATCCTTCCAAAATCATTGAAAATTTCAATCAAAGTGTTTGATATAAATATCAAAAGATTTACACTTTGAGAGTTTTTCATTATCACTAAAAGCTCCCCCTTAACATGTGCATCGTAATCGTAGTACATGCTAGGTATGGAGTGCATTGAGTCCATTTTATTTGATCACTTCTGTCAGTATTTATTAAGTCCAGGTTAATCACATTTTCTCCCCTTATCCAAAATGTTAATCCCTTGATATTTTGGATATCAATTGATTAACCGTTCGGGGACAAAATGAGATATGATAGCAGATTGGAACATGTTATTGCTCCCCCTTAATTTTTGAGGGTTTATAAGATGATGCTGAGTACAATTATTTGAAAATTTTGAATTTACTGAGAAATTCTTGAAAAATTTGTACTCGAGCACATCTTAATTATTCACCAAAAAGTCTACACTAATAATGAGCATATTCACAAGATAAGTGTATTTAAGAGGATTGACCTTTTTAAGATGAGAACAACATATGATAAATCATATGGTCCTTTGTAGAAGCCGTAGGTCACCCCCGTAGTCCTCAAAGAAGCACCTTGATCGGTTTCCACTAAATGCCATTTGTTCGATCCATTTACAACAAGCCCTCGTTCGGTTCTCACAATCTTTCTCTCGTTCGGTCCTTACCTTCAATCACTCGTTCGGTCCATGCAATTAGTCACTCGTGCGGTCTTTGTAGACTTTCACTCGTTCGACCCATGCAATTAGGCACACGTTCGATTCTCATTAAGACACACTCGTTCGGTTCTCATAATGATTTTGCTCGTTCGATCCAACTAGATTTTCACTCGTTCGGTCCTTTTTACAAATTACTCGTTCGGCTCCTTTTCTCACTGACACTCGATCGGGAGTGTGTTTGAGTGTGTGGACTTTGTGTGAACAGTGAATGAGACGGGTGAAGGGTGGAATTGATATTAACTAGTTTTGACTTTGACACATTTGTTCCCTCATCTACACACAACTTATTAATCTTGCCAATTAGGTTTTATAAGGTATATTCAAGATAAACAAATAGCACACTTGGTCCCTAATGTTTTAAACTCTCATACCTATAGACATAATTTAGCAAAACTACACCCTAAAGGCATAAAACAAGTAACACATAAAGCACAATCGAGTTAAACTTAATTAACTTTCTATCATGAGATATTACGTTATCGTTTGAAAATCTTTTTCCCTTTTTACAGCTCATTTGATCATGACAAAGAAATTTGACATTCTCTCCCCCTCAAACAATGACCCGTTTTCTATTTAAAGAGCTGTAGACATTGTTTGAGAAGTCTACATATGTATTTTTGAAATATTTACAGATGATTGAATGATGTTTGTAATGTAGACAAAACAACAAATACCAAGATAAATAAGATTTCTCTTATTTATTCACATAGATGCACTGAAACGTACACTTATGGATATAGGAAGCACGGGTTGTGATGCAAAGTAATCACAAGCCTTTGCATGGTCATAAAGTAGACCATGCCCGAGAATAAATTCCCGTTGAGAGGCCAAGTTTTCTTTTTGAAAAACTTGCCTTTAAGATGATGACCGGGTTGCTATCTGAAATAATAGCAAGCCATTTGGCATGTTTTGAAAACATTTGTAACTTCTGCTCGAACTTCATTTACAGGCTTGTATCATTGTTAAATGACATTTCTAAGACCGTAAATGTTATCGATTTCAGAAGACATGCCATTGTTAAACTTCTTTTTGAATTTTTCTCATTTTTTTCAATTTTGTATTTTGTTTTTGTAAAAATTTATATAAAAGAAAATATTTTTGGGTTTTCTGATTTTATAAAAAATAAAAAAATGAAAATCTTTTTGTGTTTTTCTGAATTAAGTATTTACGTATTATACAGGATATTTGAATAGGTACCACCACTATTCATCAACTTCATCTGCCAATTGTTTCAGAGTCTCCGGCGTAAAACTCCGCATTACCCACTTGTTGATAATAAATCAATTCTTTCTCGGCCAAGAGCTTTATGAAGATGTCCCGCCAATTGATAGTTCCCGTGTTGACAAAGTAAAGTTCGATCACACATATCTCAACATGCTCCTTGATGAAGTGAAACCTGATGCTAAATGCATGGGAGGGGGAGCTGGAATGTTGCGATACCATTGTTTGCAGCATAAGTGCTAATAGCGCTTGTGTTATCACAGAACATTGGGAATTTTATTGAAATCTCAAAGCCATAGTCGGTAAGTTGTAGAATCTCATCCAAAGAGACTTGAGCACACAACTGGGACAAAGCAATATATTCAGCTTCCGTACTGGATTATCCATGAGCGCTTTTGTTCTGCCTTTTTAGACACCAGCTTACAAAGTCTATCACCCAAAATTGATATCTGGCCAGATGTACTCACGGTGTGTATCTTGACACCCAGTAAGGATCCCACCATCTGCAAATGCTGTTAGTGCAAAGGAAGAATCCTTCGTATACCAAATACCCGATGACGGATTTACTTTTAGATATCGAAAGATCCTCTTTTTGACTGCATCTTAAGTGCTTTTCGGTAGGCCGGAGCCTGATACGGGTCACTACATCATAAGCAAATTGTTAGGTCAGGTCTACCTGAGGTGTAAGATTAAGGAGTGCCAATCATACCACTAAATTGGATGGATCTACCAGCTTTCCCTTACAATATCTATCCTCATCCAGCTTTAGACTTCTCCACCATGGGTAATCCACTGGGACACAAGATCATAGCCATCTTTTTAGTATTCAAGAGCATATTTAAAATTGGTTATCTTAAGATGCCTCTAGACTTTCTGAGAAATCATGTAGTCTCCTACTAAAAATGAGATTTCTACCCATCATCGACACTCTTGAATCTTTATGAACACATTATTATAGCCGAATAGATCACACAGTTCAGAGTAGATGCAGCAAAGACAAATCATCGACATAGATTTGAACCAGAATAAGTCACATCGCTGCCTTCTCTACATGGATGAAAACAAGTAGGAGATCCACTGAGCCTTTGAAAGTCCATTAGGATTATCAGGAATAAGACAACATATCATACCACCACGTGGACAAGCTTGTTTCAACCCATAAAGAGCTTTCTATAAGCTTTGATACATGGTTAGGATGTTTGGATCCACAAATCCGTCCGGTGGCTAACATAAACTTCTTCTCGCAGATTTACCATTCAGAAACGCAAGTCTTCACGTCCATTTGATAATGACCATGTTTCGGTGAGCAAGCAAACGCTAGAAAAAATACGTATTAGCCTCTAATCTTGCAACCGGAGCGAATGACTCTTCGAAATCAATACCCTCTTCTTGACGATAACCACGAGCGACAATCAGCTTATTTTAGAATACTCCTACTCAATCAAGTTTAAACCTTAAATAGATCCAACTTAAGAGAGATACAAATCTTTGTCAGAAGGAAGAGACAAGTTCCCAAAAAAAAAAAAAACCACTAAACGTTCAAATTCATGAATTCCTCTTGCATAGCTTCAATCCAACATGCCTTGGGTTAATGCTTCTTTGTAGTTCTTGAGTGTTTGACGGATTGTTAGGAAAGGCAACATATAGCAGAATTAAGGCTTGTTCATGGAGTTGGCAGTCGTGTGGAAACTAGGTCTGATCAAGAGCATCGATTAGATTTCTCAAGTGTGTGATCCTTCATCCATTTGCTTATTGTTTCAAAAATGTGGTGACGGGAGGCACAATAGTATAGTAACTCTGGAATTGGAATACCGAAGTACGGATCATTACACCCCCATATGTGCAACTTCCAATATCATGATATCTTCTTCAACATCAAGAGAAATAATAGTATTTAGTTTCTGTGTGTATGAGAGTTCACTTGGTGATGGTCATCATGATCAACTGTATTGACGGAATGAAACCAATTGATACATGCAAGATCAGGTGCAACGCTTCAGGAATAGGAGCAATGAACTTCTGGTGCTTGTTATCAACATAATGTGGGGGATTAATGACTCATCAAACATTGTTGGAAACAAAAAATAAAAAATCCCCCATCAGAGTCTCGAAGGTGGTACAAATAGTGTTGAAGAAGGCGAGGATATTGGCACGAGTCCTGAACTGATCGATACAGGAGTCCATTTCATGAAGAGCGGTCCTGAACTGCTTGTTCCAGAGCCCATTGCTCATCCTCACCAAAATCAACGTGAAGTTATCATTTATTCGTCCTGTACGTCTGTTGTGAAATCCGAAAGCTTTCTTTGTGTGGTGCATATTCTAATGAAAATCCCAATATCAGCCTTGGTGTAACTTACCCAAATTCTTCACCTATCATACGTTTGGTACAAAGTGCACCAAACACATGTAAGATAAGATAGATCGGGATGTTTGGTTGTGCAAAAGCTCAATATGGTGTTTTACCTGAGAAAAAGGCTCGGTACAAAAAAAAATTATTTCCTTAAAAACGAAGTATCATGGAAACGATTTTTTGGGTTAACAGGGCTTGTGGCTACCGCTTCGCCCATAGAAATAAAGAAGAGCTTATTCATTGTCATAAATTAACCATAGTGCGTGCGCTGCTTCAATTAGCGTACGATTTCGACTTTCACCAAACACCGGTTTTTGCTGTGGAGACCAGTGCAACTGATGTTTCAGAAGATTCCGAACCTTCTCAAAACATACAAGCAAGGTTTGATTACAACTCAGTTTCCTTACTGTTCTGATGCGTCGAGCACGTTTCCTTAATTCGAATACCTTGGATCATCTTCAAAAAAAGTTAATAATAAAAGCTGAGCTTCATCTTTTGAACATCGCAAACATTTAACCCATGTGAATCGAGAGATAGTTTCATCGACATTAACGAGGATGTACATCTTGCCAAGATGACACTCCGCCGACACGTATTGGCCCACCTAAATCCATATGCAACAGGTTAGATTTCATCTATGATTGGTGTCCTTCAAGTTGGGTCTTTGTGGGTTCTTATTAACTTTTGCCTAATGCACATGCAGAACCCACCCCATAAGTGATCCCTTTTCAATCTTGAGCTTCAGGAGACCTCGTACATAGATCCATGTCTTGCCAATCTAGATTGATAGAAAGCCAAGCTTCCAATGACAGAAAGACAACGATGCCATAACCGAAGACTTGGTTCTAGCGCCTTAGACAATAACAAATAGTAGAGTATGCCCATCATATTCCCAATTGAGAGTGTATACAGGTATCCCTCTAGCAGATCCCGACATAAAATCAACACCTTCTAAATTGCGAATGAAGCATGCGTGTTGTACGAAAAGAGCCACTTCAAGATTGGAATCACAAATTGTCCCACCGAAAATAGATGTCATGCCCAAGTCCTTCTACATAATAAAACCCTTGAGATAGTAAACATTCCCATCAGATAGTCGACCAAAACCCATTTATCTTTGCAACTTGATCATTTCCAATTTAACTATCCCAAGAATTTTACTGTTGAAATGGTGAGATTGAGAGCGACTCCCGGTCCTGTGCTTCGAGCAAGCCGGAAATCCAAATACCAGAGGGACGATTTGACGAACCTTCATTCATTATCAGAGAAGTAGATGGAATATTGGTTTTTGCGATCCCCAAGATTTACTGGTTCCTGTTGATTAGTCAACAATGGTTTATTTTAAACCTTAGTTATGCTAACAGACTCACATATTTTATTCTGTCCTACGTTCCTTGAGTATACACAATTTAACCACAGGTTTGGACTGATTCGAAGTCTAAAACTATTGGTTTCCTAGAAGGCACTTCAATTGTAGATGTAATCCTAGTTAAAGGGCACTCCAATTTCCCTACTATAGTGAAGGTCCGACCGATAGGCTCTCCTAATATATCCATATCTGAGTGAACACCTTCGCGGTACGGTTTTCCAACTATCATTCATTAGATTATGCTCTCTCTGTAGAATTTAGCACGAGATTTCAACCAACATTCAAAGATTAGAAACACACAAATTATCAAAGACAATGGAATCATATCACGGTAATCTACAGCATATACATCCAAATATCCTTGTTTTCTCGATGATTCTGAACCAACCGCAGATCCATTAACATTAACAGTACCATTCTTTTTACATTTCAAAACTTGAGTTATACATTCCTAGGAGAGCTTCTACTTTCAATGCATTAATACTTACTTGTGTTTGCAGAATCCTATCATCTTTGGTATTGCCTGAAGGCTGTGATCCGCTAGCACTAGTAAGAAATGATCTACTCCTAGTAGAAATGCAACACAACGCTTTTTAGAAAACTATGTTTTGAACAAGTTAAGGCTTGGTTTTGTGAGTGTTTCTTTGGATGTGAGTGATTCGGCAAACCTAACTTTCTTGTCCTTTTTCCTTGGTACGACCTCAACTAATTGAGGACCACAATTGTTGATGCTAGGGCATGATCTACTATAGTGTGGAAAGCAATCCTGATGACTTTGGTATACCCTAAAGGCAGACTCTAAAAAGTGATCTTGAGGATAATTTGATTTTACATGTTCGACTATATCCCCTTAAGGACCAGAAGCCTTCTTCCTGGTATTCTTAATATATGATGACTCTGAGCATCATATAATTCAACCAATTTAGGGTGAGATTGGTTTTCCATAGTAATCCAAAGACACTTTGGATCAACACAGAGGTTAGTCCACAGTGTCTCTTTTCTCTTAACACTTTTCCTTTAAGTTTCTCCTTAACTCATTTTTTAGCAGCCATGACCAAACCTTGCGATCCTAAAAGAGTTTCTTAGGCATTTAAATCGAAATCTCCCAGACTTTTATATGACTTGTTTTGATTAACGCATCACCACTGTTCTTTTTATTAACACGTTTGGAGTTTTATCAAGTCGATATAAGTTGCTATAAGGTCTGTTTCTCAAATGCGCATTCTCAGCAACAAGTTATGTCACTCTATGTTTCCAATCTATGTTTAGATCTCTATTCATACCATGTCCATTTGACGGAACTATCCTCCCACATTTTGTTTTTAAGACTTAATTCTTCGCTCTTCAAACTTGAGTACAATAACTGTGTCCTTTTAGCTTGAGACTGAGCTTTCATCTCTAATTCAAACAACACAATAAAAGTCGGAGCATTTTATTTAGAAAAACACTGTTTTCTTGTTGAAAATTTCTTGATTAAGTTGAGAATCAGCTTCCAAAGTGAGGCAATGCTTATTCAAGAGTTGTAAAACACTTGCAAAGTTTATCGTAATTTCTTTATCAACAAATCCATTTCTTGACAACTCAGTCTCGAGTTTTGAGACCCCTTTGACTTTCAGTTACGCATTTCACCACTGCAATTCACAACAATTCACAACAGTCTTTACATTAACCTTATCAATAGCTTGTGCCAAAGTCGTTCATTTTCACACCAAAACATGATTCATTTTAACTTCGAAAGTCTGGACTCCAAGCGATATTGTTCGACAGCATTTCCATTTGTAAAAGACTTTTTGAGGACATCGGCAATTTCTTCGACCAAGTATTGTTGAAAGTTATTGAAGATATCTTTTAATTTTCTTATAAACGGAATGATTTCATCTCGACAACAAGCCTTTGTATTTTTCCAAAACCCCCCGTGCCCTCCAGTGATAGCTGTGTGCAAGAGGTTCTTTCTTTGACAACCAGATCATAGCCAGTTAGATGGCGTTTAAGCTTTTTCAAGCTAGTATTGACCCATACCTTTACTGTAAGGAAGTCTTTTGGAACCCTCAACTATGGCGAGTGTGGAAGAATGAGATGTCTAAGTGGGACCGAAGTCGCATTCCAATAGGCCATGTTCATAAATCTATATAAAATCAGTTTGTCAAACAGAATCGTTTGTAGTAATCTTATTAAGAATGGCATAATTGAGAGGTTTCGTGTTTACTTTATATTTCTCAACCAAGATCTTTTCTTTCAAAAGCATTTTTAAACGACTCTTTTCACTTAGCCATTGTTTCAATCAAATCAGGAACCCAAGTAGTATCCATTTTAAGAAATGTATTCCCTCATACAGCTTAGGCTTTGACTCCCGAGCTTTCTCCAAACATAAAAGGTTTTTTCAAACCGATAGCTTGTTTCGAGGAATGATCATAACAAATTTTGGATTTATTATCATATAATAGGATGCGCAGATTGACCGCTTTTGAAAATGATGTTGCAGTTGCGAATTTCTTTTTCTAAAGCATTCTCTATCAATATTTCTGTGTTTCTTTCTAATTTCAACTCATTTGAGTCAGAAACTTTTCCATTAAACAAATCCTGTTCTTGAGCACTTGTTCGAAAAGATTTGATTAAGACGTACAATCTCGGCAAACTGTTCATTTGACCTGAAAAACTGTTTTTCACATTTTGTATTTCAAATTTTTAACCTCTTCTTTGTATCTGTCAAGCTCGGTAGTCAAAGCTTTATTAACAGTGGTGCAATGCGTCACTTGGGTACTTAATTGGTCAAACATAGACAATATCAGGACATCTTGTTGAGCAGAAGAATTAGAATTCTGGACAGTTTCCTGTTGTGTTTCACTCAGATACTGAGAATAAGGAATGATATTGCTATCACTGGTTATATCAATTTCTGACTGACTCACATCATTAGACTATTCAGAAGACGTCATGATCTGCTCACTTTGATTGAATAAGTCATAGTTCAGATTATCTTGATTGTGTACCTCAGTGAGTGCATCTGAGCCATTCCTTGAGAGATTGGCCATAAGAGCAATCTTGGCTGAATTGAGTTCATCACAATCAGAGTCATAGGCATCCAGATCATCGGCTTGATAAGCAGCATTGTGGGTGATGACTGTCTGAGAGGTTTGAATGTCAGGAAGTCCTGGATCTGCCAAAAATGCTATTTCTTCCTCTGTTAAAGCTTGACCACTTGCTTGAGCTTGAACCAACAACACTTTATCGTTGAACCATGTTTCATCCCTTTTCCTCTTGGGCTTAGTGCACTGCTTGGCAATATGACCCTCCCCTTTGCAATTGTAACAAATAACAGTCCGTTGTTTCCCCGTGTTGCTACCACTTGCACCAGGTGTGTATTTTCTTGTTGTTCCAGCAGCATAAGTAGTTTGTCTCCCCTGAACAGGTTGCACAGTCACTTTTCCATCATAGATGGTAGCTTGTTGACGAGGGTTTGACGAAGTCCTTAGCTGATTGTTCGTAGTAGGATACCGGGATGTGACAACAGCAGTTAAGAATGACATCATGTGATTAATTGCGTCAATTGGATCATCCCCCTTCTGGAACACTGGAACAACTAGACTGGAGTCTGGTTGGGAAAATTCAGGTTGTTGCTGTTGATAGGTTGTGGGAGCATATTCCAATTGTGGGATTGATGGTTGTTGAGAATAAACGTTGTGGTGAACGGTGGATTGATACTCATTTGTTGGATAAGTAATTGAAAGAGGTGTTGATTGATTGGTTGAGAATTGTTGATGTTGATAAGGTGTAACAAACTGTGAATGCTGATATGGTGAAACGTGATGTTGAGGTAGAGACTGTGGGTGAGTGTGTAGATGAGATTGATAAGCTGGCTGAGTTAACTGATGAGATGCAACTAAAGCAAGAGGATCAGGGTTGCGTTCATGCATCAAACGAACTTCAATTGCATGTCGTTCATGTTGTTGCAGGTGAGCATGAAGTTGATCAACATTGGTAGTGTGCAAGTCTTTGACCAGTTTAACATCAGTAACAAATTTGCTCCATTCATCAGGAAGAGTGTTTAAGAACTTGGTGTTCACTTGAAACTGCTCCAATGGCATCTTGTAAATGTTCATATCATTGAGTAACAGAGTGAACCTCAAGTAGTACTCATGTAACGTCTCTCCTTTCTTGTAAGTGAACTTATCAAATTCATCATACAGCTTGCACTCACGTTCTTGTTTGGTTAATGACGTTCCTTGCATCAGCAGTTTAATCTTCTCCCAAAGATCCTTTGCCACACGATGTTGACTCACAAGAGCATAGATTTCAGTTGGTAGGCCTTGGAGAATGATGTTTATAGCTTTGATGTCGCAATCTGCTTGAATGGCTTCAGCTGGAGTTAGTTCAACATATTCCTTTAGCCTTGTTACTCCATCCTCAGTGATTGAAGGCCAAACAAGTGGTCCTTTTTCAACAGATGCAAGTATCATTCTTCCATGTGGTCTATTCATCATATAAAGTTCCATTCTGCTTTTCCATGAATCATACAAGTGTTTTTCAAGCATCGGTGGTTTGTTGTCTCCTCCAGAGAGAAGTGATTTATCAGCAAGAGACGTCATTGTGATATCAAAAGATTACAAATTGATCGATCGGTGGTAGAAAGAAATTGTGTTTGGTTACGTGATTGTTGAGTCTTGAATTAAAACTACACGGGATTTTACAATTCTTGACAAAACCGGGAAGACAAGTGTTTGTTTCACGGGATTTTACAAGTCAAAGAAATAACCGTATAATTTAAAATTGAGTTTGTTAAGTTTAAACTAAATTTGTTTTTCACTGGTTCGGTCCTGTAGTTCGATCCTCTAGTTCGATCCCCTAGTTCGATCCCCTAGTTCGATCCCCTAGTTCGGTCCTTTCGTTCGGTTCTAACTAGTGAAAAACACTCGTTCGATCTTAACTAGAGAGAGCTCGTTCGATACAAACTAGAAGCTACTCGTTCGATTGAGACTGAAGAAGCTCGTTCGGTTCAACCTATGCAATAGCTCGTTCGGTCCTCTCGTTCGGTGATCTAGTCGATCCCCTTGTTCGATTCTTCTAGTTCGATCCACTGTTTCTGGTCCACTAGTTCGATGTTAACTACTTACGAAACCCAATTTTCAACAACTCAAAAAGAATGACACGGATTTTAGTGATTTTAGCAAAAATTCTTGTACAACTAGTATACTAACCTTTTTGAAACAATAAAAAATAAAATTTAGGTTTTTAAGCCAAAAAAATTTTATCACTAATTTGCTCTTTTGTAAAGGTTTTGAACACAAATCAAACACAAAAATCTAAACACACCACGCCATGGCTCTTGATACCAATTGTAGAATACTAGTAATCTTAAGATCAACCAAGAACAATAATGAGATGTGGGGTTGGTTGTTATAGAGAAATTGGATGGAAATGTATGAATGTTTTAATAAAATGTTGTGGTGAAATGAACTTCTAAACATGGAAAACCCAACCCTCTCCAAGACTAGAGAGAGGGTTGTATAATAAATACTACATTAGAGGCTGACCATGGGCTGGTAGTTGGGGGGGCCACCCTAGGGCCTTGGGCGGATTAGATTACTAATCTAATCCTTATACTAACTACGAGCTAAGCTTGTTACAACTTTGGAGTGTCCGACACTTTTTCGTGTTGCCAACAGCTATCGATGGTGGTCTTCGAGATAAAAGGCACCGGTGATATATTATGATTATAGCAAAAAAAAAATTGTATGAAAAAAAATATTATATATATATATTATATATAATGATAATATCCAATACAATAGTCGAAATATGATTGCTACATCGTGTCGGAGGCGTGGCCGATGTTGTAGCCTTCTAAGGACCGAGGTTTAATAGTTTATGTTGGCTAAGTAAGTGAAATTATTTCTATTAAATTGTATAATATGCTTTTGGGACTTAGACTAATTCGTTTTTACTCATTGTGATTTTTTTCTTCTCAAATAAGATATGTGTTATACGGAAAAACCTTAGAGATTTTTGAAACCGAAGGTCGTGAGTCCGATACTTGTCTGTGAGGTTCAAAAGCCCGGTTCACTTAGCGATGAGGTTGGGATGTGCCGGAGGACGAAAATCGCCTACCATGGGATGATATGACCTTCAAAATCAATATTCTCGGGTGGAACGTTGATAAATAGTTTTTGCATACGTTGATCCATAGTTGAAATTCGAAATAGCACATTCACCTAATAATTAATAATTGTCGGGAGTGAAAAGTTTACAAGTTGCAAATATGAGTAGTGTTAGCATCTATACTTGTACTTAGCAGTGATTTCGTTTTAAGCATAGTTTGAGGATTGTGAAAAGTCAAGGATGACAAACTCCTATTCTTAAGCCTTTTAAAATAAATTTTATAAAAATTATTATCTTAGTTATTATTATTTAATGAGTGATATTTAAATCGGGGGGTGCTTGCGAATTAGATGATTTTTGAACCTTTTGATGTACCTTTTCTGTTCTTGTTTGATTGTGAGGGGGTCATAAGTTAAAAGGGGATAAAGTTATTTATTTTCAGGTATTGTTTTATTTACATTGCGTGAGAGACCAGCAATGATTTAGTGTGGGGGAATTTGATATTGGCTAAAATATACATATTTTGTACCCCGTAAAACACTATAAAAGGACTAAAAACACTAAAATATAGATAATTATGTTGCAAATATGTTTGTATTGTGTTTTTATGTCTTACAGGTAAAAAGGATTGGAAACGAAGAAAAAACGGTAAAATTTGGGTGATTTTCGACGACGTTTTCACGTTTATCGAGGTTCAAACGAAGTCATGAATATTCCTCGATCACACCATTGGAAAGAGCATGAAAAAACGAGTCCAACGGTACCGGCCTTTCATATTTAAACCTATCTATTATGAACCTTTTTTGTCCCTGTTTGAACCTTTTATCTTTAATAAACTTGGACCAAGTTAAAATGGGGTTATTAATATATTTTGCATATAGATTAATGAAACTATGCACTAGCACAGCGGTAAGGCTGTGTGTGCATAGTTTCACCCTAAGGTCCGGAGTTTGATTCATGCCAGAGGGATTTATACCCTCCCGACCCGACCCGAACTTGACCCGGCCCAATACCCGACCTGACCCGGCCCAAGAGCTAACCCGGCCCACCAGTTGACTGATCGTCAACCACCGTTGACCGGTGTCTGCGCGGGTGGTCCGGCAGGTTGGTCTACGGTGGTTGGACCACGTTTGTTTGCCGTCGTTGTCATCCGTTGATCCGGTGTCCGGCAGGCTGTTGGACGAGAGGTTGACCGGCGACGGTTGTGGGAAACAGTAAAAAGCACGTGGCCACCACTCAGGTGGTGGGACACGTGGCGCTACTAATGATTGTGTGTCAGATTGTGCAGGTGGCAGGTACGAGGTACGAGGTACTGTACACGTCAGTACCAGGTACTGTTCAGGTGGCGGCTGGACCAATCAGATGGTGACAGTGGGCACTCTGGGCGTTGTGTCAATCAAGGTACTGTAGCAGTCAGTCGAGGTAAGCGTGCTTCTTGTGCCAATCTATGGGCATTTAATGAGGCGGTTGGTGGAGTGCAAAAGACCAACATACCCCCCGATTCTGGATTATGAGTGGCTGTGTACCTGAAAAGACAAAAATACCCTCACCCACTTTGGGCTATATAAAGAGCACGCAACTGTGATTTAAGTGTGTTAGATTTTTTTTAGTTTATTTTCAAATAGTGTAGGTTAGTTTTAGGAGTAGTATAAATTTAGTTTTAGCTTTATTGTATAGCTTTTTAAGCTTATTATTTGCTTATTGTAATCGACTCTCTGAGCTTATCAATGAAGATGCTTTTTATTAAAGGGTTGTTTTGTTAATATTTTTATTTTTATTGCTTATTTCTCATGCTTATTTTCTACTCATTTTCTTTTGCTTATTTCTAAATAAGCTCATGCTTATAGCTTATTTTTTTGGATTCCATCTCTTAAGCTTATATTCTAATAAGCTACTTCCATAGCTTATTTAGACTAGCTTATTTTATATTGTTTCCTCAACTTTTTTGATTTAGAGGCTTTTCGAGTGAGCTTATTTTAGCTTATTTTCGAGAGTGCTTATTTTTTCTAGGATTATGGTTTTTTAGATCTATCCTTAAATATAACCGGTCTCTTGTTCACTTGTTTGAACACCCTTGGTTTCGGTGTTTGGATTAGATCTAAAAAATAATAGATCTATTTTTAGCTTATTTTATAGCATTTATTGTTGCTTTTTACTTCTAGCTTATTTTATCTTAGATCTAAACTCCTTAAATATACCCGATCCCAGTTCACTTGATTGAACCCTTAGTTCGGGGTGGATTTAGATCTAATGTTTTCATCTTATTTATTAGCTTATTTTGTTCTAACTTTTCATGCTTATTTCTTTTTCCATCTTCTTTAATCTAAGGCCGGGCTTAAGGGTCTGTATAAGGTAAATAATAGATAAAGTTTTGATCTTTATAGTTTTATGATATAAATTAAGTAGATAAAGTTGAACACCTTTATTTTGCTAATTAGTAAAGTTTAAGCTTTAAAGTGTTAAACTTATTTGGTTATCAGTTTGAAAGTCAGGTGGTTTTTATCATTTGCGGTTCTTATTGGTTAACCATTTTTTTCCCTTTTTAATATTAGTAGTTTAGAATTATTAGCTAAAAATGTTTATGTTTTATCTTATGATTGTTGTTAGTTTATTTGTTATAATTAGTGAGGTAGTTAACTTGTGGCTTTTGCCTAAGTGATTAGGAATTTGGAATTTAAGTGCGGGTTTAAAAAGGTTTAAAAAATTAATAGTCATTAGAATTTTCCAATTTACATACCGTCATTTACTTTTAATGCAATTTAAATACTTGTCATTTATTTTAAAAAAGCACTTTACTTTACTTGTCATTTAATTTCTTGAAATTTGTTTTCGAAGGATTTTAATTCGTTAAACCTAAAACCCGCACTTAATGAACATTTTACGTCACTTAGCAAGCATTTTCGTCATTTATATCTTTTAGATCAATTTTAGTATAATCTTGTAGTTTTTAATCTTAAAATTAATATTAGTTTAAAAATAGTTTAAATCCAAAAGTTTAGTTTCCCTTTTATATGCTTTCCCTTTTAGTAGATTTAGAAAACCAAACCCAAAAACTTTTATGCTATTCAAGCTCGATTTACAACTTGAACGTAGATTTCCATTCACTTCTCGCCGAGGAAACGACCCGGGAGGTTTTTGATAGTTGCTTTGGTTAAAAGCGATTTTCTAGAACCCGACGGAAAATACTATACTATACTATTATTGATTATCTTTCTTATTAGTATGTATTTATATATTATATATATTTATATGTGTTAGTTTGGACGGATCAATCTGCTGTCACAATCACCAAACTATTCTGCTTTCACTTCACCTAAAAATGATACTCGAAAAAACACAAACAATTATGTTGGTTGAGATCGTAAGTTTGACCTAATCCTTAAAGTTGTGCCAAATATTTCAACAGTAGACATATAGTTGTTATAATGACTGTGATAATATACCAAACAGTTCAAGACTAGCTTCATACGCTAGGTCTTCTCCATATGTTGTGGAGATTCTTTTTGACCCCTTCAGCTCGTTATTAAGACTCATTAGGATATTAATAACTATGATTATTAAACTTGCACAGCGGAATATTAAAACAAAATCAAAGTTACTTCAAAGTTTTTTTATTCATATATCCCAGATCAAAGGATCCTTTGAGGGTAAACTATCTAATACATAGATTGTTTATAGCATATCTATAAATCTTATCTATGTAACTAAACTAAACGTGTACACACAACGTTTTGTTTTAGTCGTTTCTCATTGAGAACACACCTTTTCTGGATATAAACAATATGCCTAGACCTCCTTTATAGATTAAGGAGTCAAGGTCTTTACATGGAAACTATTTAAAAGATATTAATGAGTTTGACCAAATATTTATCTCTTCATCTTTATCTCTTTTTGACACAATCTTGGTCAGGCTTTACATGGATAACTATTTAAAAGATATTAAATGAGTTTGACCCAAATCTTTATCTCTTCTTCGTTATCTCTTTTTACCAACTCTTTTTTTTTTCTACATCTTGTAGAATCCAACAATGTCGTATTTGGTCCTTTTGTTTCATCCTTGTTTAATCGTGTTTTCGTTCTTATCAACTCAAATATAATTCCCAACAATCTTCCCCCTAGTTGATAATGACAAAACCAAATAAGCACGAACTTCCCCTGAAGTTAATATACGAATGAAAACTTCCCCTTAAGCTACCAAGGATCTACAAGTTGCAAATCATCAAATCTTCTTCCCCTTTTTGTCATCATCAAATCGGGGACTAAAGTATGCAACTTCGATCTTCACAACACGAACCATATTACACTTCTTTAATACAAATAAAAATTCCCAAGCCTTCTATTCCTTAATTAGCACCATTAAGCACAATAACAGAAAAATGAACTTGAGTAGTAGACAATCACTCTAGCCCCAGTTAGTAATAATGACTAGTAGTAGTCAAAAAACCTTTTCACTTGACTGTTTAGCATATAAATGGTTAAATATTTTAACATTAAGCTTCCCCTAAAACCCATATGTTAAACAATTTCTTGAAATCTTCAATTCTGTAGGCTCTATGTAATATTACTGATGAGAAAATTAGTATAACGAAACTTGATGCTCAAGTAGAACAACCTAACTTGTGTCATATATCTTGTTTATCACGCGACGTTCGACACTCATACCAAGACCAAAATATAGTAGATCACAATCTTCTGACAAAATCCTCAATCTATGAGACACATTATCTAAAGTGATAGCATACGGAGCATTGGCCACCATAATAATAAATCACACACCTTTATAGATTCGTCAGTCTCGTTCTCACAATGTTTATAAGCACGACAAATTACCTCTCCTAAAAGGTATGATAAACACAAAACCCAAAATAATTCCACTTTGACTTCAAATAGGTCATAAACAACTTCTTTGTAATCAATTCGAACAAATAATCCAATATACGAGTCCTCTTTGAACTTTTAGGAACATTTTAAAAACCCAAAAACCTTTCCAGAACAGTAAACTTCGATCACTTCTTTTCTTCATTAAAGTCGTACCAACAAAAACCTTGAACAAATCCTAGATATCGAGAGCCACGAGGCTCTGATACTTATGTAGAGACTTATGACCCCTTATTAGATGTTATTAAGACTTATTTGGGATATAGTAAATGATTAATAACTTGCACAGGTCCGAATAATAAAACAGAAATCAGAGTTACTTCAAGGTTTTCTTTATTCATTATATCCCCAAGATCAAATGATCCTTGAGGCTAAACTAACTAATACATAGATGTTTATAACACATCTACTAACTATCTAACTATGCTAACTAACTAAAACGAGTACACGCACACGTTTTTGTTTTAGTCGACTTCTCATTGAAGACACACACTTTTCTGGATATAAATGTGTCAATTTGTCTAGACCTCTCTTTTATAGCATAAGGAGTCAAGGGCTTTACTTGGAATACTATTTAAAGATATTAATGAGTTTGACCAAATCTTTATCTCTTCATCTTTATCTCTTTTTGACCAAATCTTGGTCAAGGCTTTACATGGAAACTATTTAAAAGATATTAATGAGTTTGACCAAATCTTTATCTCTTCATCTTTATCTCTTTTTGACCAAATCTTTATTTTCTTCTACATCTTGTAGAATCCCACAATGACGACTTTGGTCCTTTTGTTTCCATCTTGTTTCATTCGTGTTTTGTCTTATCAACTCAAATATATTCCAACATAGGTACTTACGCACCTAAAGGGCAGGACCTCACACACACTTGGGTAGGCGTACCCATCCGCTCCAATAATCACACAAATACTAGGTAGGCGTACCCATCCGATCTAATAATCTCATAACACTGGGTAGGCGTACCCATCCGATCCAATAATCATGCATAATATTCACATAACAGTCATAAGCACATATCTTGTCCCAAAAACAAAACCATATTTGGCACAGATCAATTCAAAACATTTCAAAACACATTTGAGTATCATTTTCCCCCAACGGAAAAACAGTAAAAAGTGGGGCTACGAGAACTCACCTTAAGCAAGTCTTTAGCAACCAAATCTCAATCACACAAGCAAATGCAACGACGCCCGCACACGACCTAGTCCAGTTAATGTCCCAATTAAATCATCCAATTCCAAAACAATCTTTACGTTTGATGCATAGAGTTTAGACGCGTTGTACAATTACCCAAAACAATTTATTGGTGTGATGGTTGACGACAGATTTCCACAATCATATAAATCGCATCCCCCGGATTTAATAACAATTTTATAATATTTAGAGAAAATCGATAAGTAATATAAATAAATATTTATAATTAATAATTATAAATATATTTCGACAAGTCCATTCGGTAAACCTAAGTCACCTCAAAATAATCATAATATGGTTAAAAATAAAACGTTTACTCATAATAAACGCATTAGAGAAGTTTCGAGAAAAAAATTATATTTTTCGTCTTTTGGTGAATTTATTAATAATATTTTATTATTTAAAATCAAAAATCATGTTTTTAGGAAAATTTCTAAGTATAAACTTTTTATGAAATTTCGACATGACCCGGTCCATTTTCAACACTTTTTCAACACTTAGTTTCAAGGTTTCGACACTTTATTTTCAACACTTTTCATAAATTCGACATTTTTCGATAAAATTCTGCAGTATATAACCTCTCATGTTCTTGATATAATTAGACATATAGGTCCTCTGTTAAGCCTGTATGGGTGGCTTGTTCCTCCTTTCTTTAGCTCTTTGTGCAGCAAAATATCTCTTTCTTTAGTTGATAAGCTCTGCAAGCATTCTTTCTTGTTCAGCTTTAGTGTACTTTTCTCTTTCCTCTGCTTGTAACCTCTGCACTAACTCTTCATCGGCTTCAACTCTAGCTTGTATGTCTTCCCATTCTTCAACATTAAAATAGCTAGCTGCTTCATGTACCCTGATAATCCTCTGCCTCTCTTCTTCCTCAAGTTTAGCTTGCAATCTCACAACTGCTTTAAAATCAAGTCTTTCTTGTTCTTGCTGCAACTTTGTCTTGGTCTGTACAATTTCAGATTCAACCATTTTACCTTTACCTTTGTCTTTGACTGCACTCTTCCTGATATACACCATTGTCTCAGCCATAGTAATGTCATCAGCAGTAGAAACTCCAGTATTTCTTGTAGGTCTGACAGTACTAATAGCAGCACTAGCAGTAGTAACTGTTGGACCAACAGTAGAAATTGGCTCAACAGTACTAACATCTTTCTCAGCAGTAGAAACTTCCTTAGCAGCATCAAAATCAAAGTCAAACTCCATATCTTGCTCATACCTCCCCTGAATCTCTACATTATATTGCACTAATGAAATCCCAGAATCTTAATCAATTGCAGCTATCTTCCTCCCCTGTTTGGAAGGATCCTCCAAATCATCTTCATCATCAGAGACAACAATTCTTGCCCTTCTTTGAGCTTGGCTGGACTTAGCTATTTTCTCTAACTTTTTCACCTTCTTGATAAACCTAGTATAAGCAGCACCATATATTTGGTTGGTCTGTTTCAAGTCTGTCTCCAAGCTCTCCACTTTCTTTGATAATGTTGTACAGAAAACCATCAATTCTTGTAGTGTCATACTGCCCCCATCACTTCCAAGTGTGTTAACTCTTGGGAGAGGTGAATCATGGGGCATGGTAGGGGTCTTATCAATGTTAACACTGCCCTGTCCTGCTTCTAAGTCAGTGACAGTAGTGGTAGCCCCTCCATATCTGACATCCATACCTGTGGAAGTAGCCTCATCTGATATAGGGGTCTGAGTAGGAGATCTGGGATGAGGAACCATAGATTCCTGTCTGGTTGTTCTCCTAGAGGTTGGTGAAAATGGTGGTTGTGAGGTTGATGGAGCACTGGTGGGTGTATGCTGTGTGGCAATCATGACTTGAGTAGGTTAGTCAAACCGTTGGTGTTGACTTATGTATCTGTTTTAATGTATGGGTTATGTGTTATTTGTGCTAATATGTGTTTATATGTGTTTATGTGGGATATGTTAGATTGGATAATCAATCCATTGAGTGTGATCGTCTCAATGGGATTAGATTTGTGTTGAATTTTGTGGAGTTTATTTCGTTCACTTTTGGTGACAAGGAAATGATTTTGTGATTTAAGCGTTTTAGTGATTTATCGTGTAAGTATTATTACGTATACGTATTTATGTGTTAGTAATGTTAGGTATGAATAGGTGTTAGTAGTTAGAATAAGAATGAAATGTGAATTTCTATTTTTGGAAAGTTAGGTTAAAATAAAAATAAAAAGTTATTTACTTTAAAAGTCTATTAAATTGCGTTTACGTAAAAAGGTATACTCAATTAAGCTTAGATTTTTATAAAACTTAAGGTAATACAAATAATTAAGTAATTAATAAATAAATAAAATAAAAAATAAAAAAATATATATAAAGGGGAAATCGGCCAAAAAAAGGAAGGAAAAGAAAAAAAGGAAATCAAATCTTACTCTAATTAAAATTGATAAAAGATATCTATCCTAAACCTTTTTGTAAACCTTATAGATACCAAAAACCCTTCTCCCCCTTGTTTTTAATTGTCCCAGCTGAATTTTATCAAAGGAGAAAGAAGAAAAATATTTTTTTCAAGTTTGGTGATTTTTGTGTTCAAGATTCGAAGATTTAAGGCATAAATTATAATCCTTTGAGTTAATTATCATTAAAAACATGTAATAATTAATATGATGGATAATCAGGGTTTCATAACATCTGTAATTAATGATATAATAAAAATGTTATAATGATTAGGGTTTAATTAAGATCATATGGGTGTATTCGTTAGGGTTTGGATCGCGTTAAAACATGATTTAGATTAGGACATAATTTAGGGCTGTGTTGTTCGGCTGTTATCTCAATGATGGTAATAGATTTTGTCAAGTTTCCAGTTCTATAACGTAGCTCAGAGAGTCTAGTTTCCAGAACATCCAGCCTTGAAAGTTTTTAAGGTTGGGAAGTCATTCAAACGTTGGTTGCAAGAAAAGTTGTCAAAGCAGTAAATACGGGTCAGATTTAGGTCAGATTACGAGGTATAAAACCCCCACTTAAAATTCTAATTTAGATTATACCTTCTATCTTAGTTTAGTTCTATACGACTATTAGAAATCCCCCAAAGGAGAGCTTCTGATTTGGAGTCTAAGTATGGTTTTTAGGTCTAAACTTTTTAATGTGCAAACAGATCCGAATTGAGACTGTTTTGAAGTTTGATTTTCTTAGGAGTACTTGTGCATGTAAATAGCTCTTGGGAATCATGAGGTAGTTAATATACTCATAAATGAACATAGGTGATTTTTTGTATGAATTATGGAGGTCAGTAAGTAGAGGTTTTGAGTACATTAAGCCACGTTAAAATTCTGCAGTTTTGAACAAATTGTGACTAACTAGTGAAACTTGTTAATAAAGTGGTTAAAGTTGGGTATGGTGTCGGGGTGACCCATGGGGTTAATAAGGAGAGTTATATTGAATACCAAAAAAAGGTTGGATACTAGGGGACTCATCCACACTATCCATCTAAAAAAAATCA